>OZ030019.1:79948608-80211108 GCA_964023405.1 Apodemus agrarius | reverse complement strand
GAGTTCTCATTAACCTGCTGTAGGACAAAGCACTCATTGCCCAAAAGCACATTGGTGGCTTCCAAATAAGATAGGCTGAAAACTTCAGGTCTGAAGTGTTTGCTATGCAGATGGAAATTTCAACTCTCAAAAACCCCAAACAACATAAAATAAACCCAAACCAAAAAGCCAGCCCTGTAAAGAGAACCTAGTTGTATACTAGTCTGTAGGTGTACAGAGAGTCACATGTGAATAAAGGTAAAGTTTGCTACCCCAACTGGCACACGCATGCATACAACCTTTGATAAGCAGCTGTCTGTTCACTTAGTGTTTTGTAACACCATTCACCTTTCTGTCAAAAGAAACACCATGTAAAAAATAAGATATTAAGAATATCTTTTTCAATCTCAAATAGAATAGGCTTCACTGCAGGGAAAATACCTTGAAACAAAGAGAAAAATTATATACTCATAAAAGGGTAAATTGAGCCCCACTGAAAACTGCCTTCAAAGTTTATGCAACAACCAACAAGAATCAAAAATATATGAAGCAAAACCAGACAGATCTGAAACATAAACCAAACAAGTCTGCATCTATCACCGGGGCTTTAAAATAGTGCACTCTCAGTGATTTATACCATGTCTAGATGGAAACACAGTAGGGATATAAAATAAATATCATCACCCAATAGGATCTAATTGACATACATAAACATTTCACAGATACACATGTTTTCAAGCTTTTTGGAAAATTAGGCAATATAGAACACATTCTATGCTATTGACCAAGCTGCATGAGATTTAAAATAATAGAAATTGTATAGAATATACTAACTGGCCAGAGTAGTATTGAAGTAGAAATCACCAGTAGAAAAGTTACAAGAAAGTCTCCCCAGCATTTGGAAATTAGAGAACATACTTATAATGCATGCATAAAAAAGCCTAAAAGAAAAAAAATAAAGGAACAAAGATGGAAATATAACATTTTAAGATACACTTGATAAAGCTACAGCACTGCTGACAGAGACATGTATAGCACACTTAGGACTGATGTTGATTTGGGATAGGAATGAAGAGATTTTCGACTCAGTAATCAAGTTCCCTTTCTCAGAACTGAGAAAAAGCCAGTATAGGAATGTGGCTCAGTCGAGGCCTAGAAGGAGTGTGAACTTCAACACTTTCCAAAACAGTCAAGCAGCTGACTAACTGGCCAACCAACTAACCAGCCAACTGCCAAACCAACTAACCAGCCAAACAACCAGCTAACAAACAAATCAGCCAACTAACTGGCCAACCAGCAAACCAACCAATCACAAGGAAAAGGAAAAGAAAAACAAGAAAACAAACATAAGTAAAGGAATAAAGATACAAGGAAATAATTGATGAAATTAATAACAGAAAAATATGAAATCAACAAAACTTGATTTCAAAGAAAATCTAAAAGACTTAAAAAAAATCCTAACAGTCAACCAAACAACCAACCAATCAACCAACAAGATAACTCCTCCAAAACAACAAGTCAAGAACATCAGAAACAGGTCATCATCACAGAATGTGCAGTCATTCAAAGGATAAGGGAAACAGCTTTACATTCATAAAGTAACCCAGGAGAAATGTATCTAGAGAACTAGAAACTAGAAAAACTCAGCCAGGATAGAAAAAACAACCAGCATAGTCCCATAATCATCTAAGAAAATAAAATAAATAAAATAAATAAAATTTTTCTTAAGAAAGAAATGCTCGTGTGAGGTTGGTTCTCCTGTTTGCCCCTCTCTTCTGGTTCTTCACGAACCATATGATAACTCATAACAGTGCACTGGTATGGCCAAATGATGTATGGACAGGAATTCATTTTGTGTTGCCAACATAAAAATTTTACACCTCATAGTAATTCCATGAATAGTAGTTAAATAAATGAACACTATCTTCAGCCAAGGGCAACACATTTGAGAAGGAGTTTATATTCTTCTTTTAGATATTAGGAGTAAAGGCATCAAGATTACGTCATTTTACTGAGATTTCCTTAAGAAATAACTGTAAGGGTAAAGGATCAAATCCCAACTCTATCCTACACCTCTATCCCCAGAGAGGTTTATTTCCTGGTTCCAAACCAGGAACTAGGACTTGAAGTTTATCTTCAGGATCAATCTGACTGGATTTGGAATCTCCTAAGAGACACTTCTCTAGGTGTGTCTGTGAGGGTCTTCCCAGAGAGGTTTGACTGATAGGAAGGCCATACCCTGAATATAGGTATCACCATCTATGTACTGGAATCTTGGATGGAATAAATAGGTAAAAGAAGTCAGCAGAGTACCCCTCACTCATTCGTCATGCTCCCTGACTCAGGATGCGGGGACCAGCCACCTCACACTCCTCAGATGTGCTTTCCTGCCATGAAGGGCTGTATCCTTCTTAAACTGTGTCAGAATAAATCCATTTTCTTATAAGTTACCTCTGTCATGTATTTTATCCTAGTAACCAAAAAAAGGTAACTTACACAGGAAGGTTGCCCATAATACCAAAGGAGAGATCTCTGGCAGGAAAAACCCCATGAAAGTTTGGCATCCATATAGAGATAATTTAAAGGGCCAGCAGTGGAGTGCTTTATGAATATTGTATCCCTCCCCCATTAAAATGACTCCTTCAGGATCTAAATGATTCTGTCAATAATAATCCAAAGTAAATTTGGAAGTAATCAAATTCCCCATTAGAACAAGCCAACATCTCTATGACATTAGAACTTCACCTGAATTCTAAAGCCTTTTGTGGTTCCTCCTGCATGGCCCTCAACAAAATTATAAACGCTGTCAAAGGTGCAGATGTTTAATTACTCAGCAAGTTGGTGAATACTGGTCAGATACTACAGGCTAGCGTGAGTGTTCACTAATACTATGTACTAAATTTTGTTTGTCACCAGGAAGAAAACAAAAGTATCTTAAAGCAGATATTAGTGGAACACTTTACATATTGAATTAAGCCATTCGATTCAGAGTGATCTGAAATGGGAGAAAGTTTAAGAAGGCAAAGGAATTATACAGGCAGAGGCCAGTGTTAAAGGACACCTCCAGCCTGGGGAGAGGGCTCAGTGGACAGAGTGCTTGCTGTGCAGGCACAAGCACCTTGGATTGGGTCCCCAGAACACACACTGCCAGACAGAGTCTTGTGCATATGCAGTCCCAGTGCTCACACAGTGTGATGGGAGACTGAGACAGAAAGTCCCAGCTAGCCTGGTTTAAGCAGAAATAAACAACTGTCTTAAGGCAGAAGAAGAAGATTGATGTTGTCCTCTGACCTCCATATATATGCTGAGGTGTGATTAAAACATTCCACATCAAGTGTAACTTGAAAAAGTTGTATTTATCCTTTTTTCCCCTTGTAATTAGTATATCTTAGAGAGGAACAGCTCTCCCCCCCCAAAGTTTTAGCTTCTTCTGATGGGCCATTCTCAAATGAGAAATTTCCTAGCTCCATGGTTGGGGCAGCCAGGTTCACAGGAATTTGAAAATGCTACATATCTTCCTGGGAGGCCCCAAGAACACAACATAGGACACTTCGCCCATGGCGGCTCGAGGCCAGGCAGAATCCAACAAGGATTATTTCTGAGCCAAGGTAAGGCTGAATTAGGAAAGTCTGGCTGCTTCACCGTGTTCTCTTTCCTTAAGGACAAGAAGGTTTGGTAGGCTCTATTTTCTGAGAAAGCCACTTGCTTCCTTCAAAGCTTTGGAAGGGATGTTCCCTGCTCCCTCTTCATGAGCAGAATGCTGTGATGACTGTTCTTCAGGTGGCAATGACATCAGCTCTGGATGTGGACTCTAAGAGGACCTGTGCAAGCCATGCCATATCTAGAGATATCACAGTGCTCCTCCCACCCTCTAGCTCTGAAATTTGTTCCACTACCTAACTCCCCCATCCCCCCCAACTTCCCTCATGTTCCCTTAGCCTTGGGTTATAGATATGGGTGGAGGGTTGTTAACGATATCCTATTAGGGCCAAGCACTCATCATTACTTATTCTTAGCACTTAGACAAGTTATGAGTCACTGTATTATCCATTTCCCACTGCGGAAAGAAGCTTTTCTGATGAAGGTTGAAAGCAGCACACACTTCTGGAATGAGGTGTGCACCGCTGTGCAGAGTGAAAGGCAGAGTTCTCAGATCCTTCCTTCTCTAGCAAGTTCAGCGCGGAACTGAGAACGGGAGCCTTAATATTGGCGGCGGCTAGAGTTGCGGTTTCTGGCTGTTGAGGAGAGAGGTTGTCAGCCCTGAGTTCCAGCTTGGCCTCTTCTGGTCCTTTAGGTCTGGGCTTTCCCGGCAGCGTCAACTGCTCTCTGCGGAGCAGCTTCTTACCTTTGCTTTTTTTAAAGAAAACATTTTTAAAAAGCACTTTACCGCTCTTTAGTGATCATGTTTATTTCTTATGCATCAAAGCTGGTAAAGTCTGCCATTTAAAAAGGTAATTATGTCTAGCTCCTCATTCGGAGCTACTTGCATGTCACAAAAATAACAATAAGGCATGGCAGTGTTGGGGCTGGAATCCTTTGCTTTTCCTATTATACTGTTCCTATAGCAGTATGGATATTACAAACCCCATAACAAAAAACTAATAAAAGCATCATGAACATATGATTCTTGTTATAAAATTTTCTACCTTGCAAAGCTTTTAGGAAACAGAACATTAAAATATGTTAATGCACCCAGATAGATCTAAATTTCCCTTGGGGAGAAGCAACTTTAACTGCCATTTCAGATTTTACATTTTTTTGCTCTAACCCAGTGATTTCATTTAAATAAAAAGATCTTATTTTCTGTGATGAAAATTCAGCTGCTTCGTGTAACCCTGAAGCATCTTGATTTATTATTGACTGTATCTCTTTCAAGGAGAATATTTTTCTCAAAGACATGCAGGAATCCTTATATTTTTTACTCTTTGGCATTTTCTATTAATCTCACCATATCTGTGTTCATGCTAGTTGGATAAAAAATTACAAAAGTGTAGTGGTTACATATTTGGATAAATACAATTGCAAGAATCGATGTTTTCTGCTCACCTGAATGAGCCTGTCTGCTGTTTCCTATTTGCTGTGTTAATGAACGCTTTGAAGCTTAAGAAGCACCTTCAACGGCCAATATAAAAGATACTTTAATAGTTATTTTCCAATTGCCTATAAAACGCATAGCTTGTCAAGATGTATTTTAGTAATTGCTTTAGTAAAACGTGTAAGAAAAATATTTTATTTATATTTGTTCTGAAGAAATAGTTCATGGCCATTCATACATATAATTAAATTTATATATGTACATACACTTGTGAATATCTATCTATCTATCTATCTATCTATCTATCTATCATCTATCTATATTATCTATATAATCTATCTATCTATCTATCTATCTATCTATCTATCTATCTATCTACATAATGTGTAATTTTTCTTGGGGCTACATGAACAAATATCTTATTTACCGAGGAAGTATGTCAATGACAGATCATAGAAATGATTCCATCCAAGTCTAGATTGGTAAAACAGTGAGTTTAACTGGATTATTGTCAATAGCAGGGGGAAAGGTTACTCACAGGAGTGTGAATAGCTGACTCAAAAGCACCTAGCTGCTTCACCAAAAAAAGTCCACAGTAGCATGAGTGACGACACATGAACACTGCATTCCTGGACTTCCCTCAACAACTTGCAAGAAACTACATCATAGACTTGCCTCCCCACAGTTATTCAATTACTTTTTTTATAACTCAGGGAGGGGCCTCATGAGTCTGGGAGATTTCTAATCTTCCCCAAACCTAGTAAATTTTAGGATCCTCCTAAGTCTTATAGTATTTCTTCATCCTTCTAGGAGGAAATGTTTTATCTCAAAGGAAATAGCCAAATACATACTAACATATAGCTTTAGTTTATATATAGTTTTAATTTACATATTCAGTTATAGTTCTTATATATTTATAATAATATATGTAAAAGTTACCTATTATTTATAATATCTATTCATGGATTACAGTTGTAGTTTACAGAGATTGTATAAAACTACAGTTTGGAAGCTATTCCGCTAAGTGCACTAATACAGCCAATGGTTTATAAATGACATGGAGGATTTTATATGAAAAAATGTATACCTAGTTGACATAAATGGCACAGGTAAATCTTTCTTGCTTTTAAGAAAGTTAACTGGGAGGGATGAATCATCCAAGCTAGTTGGGAAATGACCAACAGCAAGAACTGTGTACAGAAGGGAGGGATCCAAGTGTATCTGAGTGTTAGAAGAAGCCCCACAGTGGAGAGACCCTTTGAGACCCTTTGAGGGAAGGAACAGTGTTTAAATGGGGTTCAGGGGTCCCTAGTGAAAAATCAGAATTGTAAGATGTAAGTGTAACAGTCATAAAGACTTGTGGGTAAAATTTGATATGGACCATGGAGGAATTGCTAAGCAAAGAGATGAACAAACAAACAAAGGCTAAAATGTGTCAGTGATGTACGTTGTAGTTTAATAAACTAAAACCACCACCCTGTGAATTAATAAACACATTTTCTGTCCATTGAATACAAAAATTTTTGATCTGAGATGTAATTTCTTAGCCATTTACAATTCAGTGTCCTTCATGCATTCCGTGTGACTCATGATAACTGGGATTTCCACTGGTCCTCCTTTTTTACTTTTGTCCCATCCTCATCTCTCCTCCTTCTCTAAATTGGGCAAAGTATTATGGTGTCAGGGTGGTAAACTAGAACTCCAGTAGCATATAAGTTCAGGACTATTGACATATACTATCACCGTGTTTTCAGTGGGATGCAGCAATCCACCAGGTTTTAGTTCCTGTAGCCACACTGCATGCTTACACATGAACTTGGCTTATACTACTTAAGAACTAAGCACAACTAGTTTTGGAAAGATTGACTGAGATTCAAACTGAACTTGGCCATTTATTAGTGAAATGACCACGGGTTAGTAACTCATTATTCTAAACATCACAGTGTTAGTTACAGCTAATATTCTATATCTAATATTTTTCTTCAATTCTTGGTTGATATGCATTATAATTTTCTATTATATTCATTGTGGGGAGCTACCATGTTTAAATTGTATAAGTCCTGGCTTCAGAGATTGCTTTCTGAAGCCACAATTCACAAAGATCTTACCATATTATGGATCAGTTTTAGTGTCACAATGCTGAATGATACCAGCTTTAGATTTTATTTTCAATCTGAGTTTCTAGTTTGCCACAGACCAGTCTATTTGTAGCCCATTTTCGCTGTGGGTCTTTATTGGTTCACTACAGTATTTGAGGTAGATATGAAGAGAATTTTAGCTATAAATATTTCCCTATGGATTTTTTTACTGTTGGATAGAAATTAGTGGGAGAACAAGAAATCAGAGTGTTTTAATGGAGAGATGTGGTACTTGTCAAACTATGGACTACAAGGATTGAAGTGACTTTTTCAGAGTTTCTCATGCTTCAGTTGAGACATTGAAAAACCTTATAAAACTTATGCACAAATCTTATACCAGCCTTTGCCAGGCCTAGAGGGAGAAGAACCCACAGGCTGCAGAAGTAGCTTATGATTACATGCTCTTTACAGGTTCAATGGCAAGACAGCTTTCAAATCACTTGGTGGTGTCAGCTGAATCATTTTCTAAGTACAACTGTCAGGTAGACCAGATGTCAGCTTTTGCATTTGTGCAGTAGATGCTTGGTTTAATTTGTTATTGGGAGGTTAGTGATTCCTGCCTCTAGTATCATTTTATTATCCAGTTAAAATGTATAAATTATATTGCTTTCATGGGAAAAAGAAAAAGAATAATTCCAGCATTTTTTCCCTAATAAGCTAAGTTGTTTGGAAAAATTGTTTTCCAGGAAGGCCATATTTCTGACTGTTCTTTCAAGTTTTCTTTCACGTGCTTTCTTTTGACAAATTCTTCCCAGCATCAAAATGGAAGAAGTATTTGTGTAGTCAATCTTTTACAATAAAGAAGCAACTTTTCAGAAAAAAAGTTAATGCATATATTTAAATGTTTTTGTATGGTTCTTATTTTGGGCAGTTGTTTTAAATTAAAACAAAGTAATAGCTCATATCCATGCAGGCAGGTACGCCCAGAGCACAGGGAACAATGGAGTGGCAGAGCAGCTGGGACAGGGTCCTTCTGGGCTCCATCTGTACACAGGAGCTGGGCTGAGCCATAGCACTCTGTGCCAGGGGAGAAATGGTCACCCAGGGGTGCTAGACAGGCTTGCAGGCTCACAGGAGGGACAAGTGCCAGCTAGAGACAGCATGACCAACTAATATTAGAGAAAACTAAATGGCAAAAGGCAAACACAGGAACATTACCAACAAAAATCAAGGCAGCATGGCACCATCTGAACCCAGTTCTCCCACAATAGCAAGTCCTGGATATCCCAACACACTGGAAAAGAAAGATTTGGATTTAAAATCACAGCATATGATGCTGACAGAGGACTTCAAAAAGGACATAAATAACTCCCTTAAAGAAATACAAGAGAACACAGGTAAACAGGTAGAAGACCTTAAAGAATTACAGGAAAGCACACCCAAACAGGCAAAGGAATTGAACAAAATTATCCAGGGTCTAAAAATGGAGCTAGAAACAATAAAGAAATCACAAAAGGGAACAACTGTGGACATAGAAAACCTAGGAAAGAAGTCAGGAGTCATAGATGCAAGCATCAACAACAGAATACAAGAGATAGAAGAGAGAATCTCAGATGCAGAAGATAGCATAGAAAACCTTGACACACAGTCAAAGAAAATGCAAAATGCAAAAAGCTTCTAACCCAAAACATTGAGAAAATACAGGACAAAATGAGAAGAACAAACCTAAGGATTATAGGTATAGAAGAGAGTGAAGATTTCCAGCTTAAAGGGCCAGTAAATGTCTTCAACAAAATTATAGAAGAAAATTTCCCTATCCTAGAGGTACCCGTGAACATACAAGAATCCTACAAAACTCCAAATAGATTGGACCAGAAAAGAAATTCCTCCCTTCACATAATAATTAAAACACCAAATGCACTAAACAAAGAAAGAATATTAAAAGCAGTAAGGGGAAAATGTCAAGTAACATGTAAAGGCAGACCTATGAGGATTATACCAGACTTCTCACCAGAGACTATGAAAACCAGGAGATCCTGGGCAGATGTCATACAGACCCTAAGGGAACACAAATGCCAACTGAGGCTACTATACCCAGCAAAATCTCAATTACCATAGATGGAGATACCAAGGTATTTGTACTGGCTAGTTTTGTGTGTCAACTTGACACAGGCTGGAGTTATCATAGGAAAAGGGGCTTCAGTTGGGGAAATGCTTCCATGAGATCCAGCTGTGGGGCATTTTCTCAATTGGTGATCAAGTGGGGAAGGGCCCCTTGTGGGTGGTACCATCTTTGGGCTGGTATTCTTGGGTTCTATAAGAGAGCAGGCTGAGCAAGCCAGGGGAAGCAAGCCAGTAAGGAACATCCCTCCATGGCCTCTGCATCAGCTCCTGCTTCCTGACCTGCTTGAGTTCCAGTCCTGACTTCCTTTGGTAATGAACAGCTGTGTGGAAGTGTAAGCTGAATAAACCCGTTCCTCCCCAACTTGCTTCTTGGTCATGATGTTTGTGCAGGAATAGAAACCCCGACTAAGACAGTATTCCATGACAAAAACAAATTTACACAATATTTATCCACAAATCCAGCCCATTAAAGGATAATGAATGGAAAACACCAAAAAAGGAGGGAAGCTACACACTAGAAAAAGCAAGAAATTAATCTTCTTTTAACAAACCAAAAAGAAGAGAGCCACACAAACATAACTCCACCTCTAATAACAAAAATAACAGGAAGAAACAATTACTTTTCCTTAATATTGCTTAATATCAATGGACTCAATTATCCAATAGAAAGACATAGATAACAGTCTGGATACATAAACAAGACCTAACATTTTGCTGCATACAGGAAACTCACCTCAGACCCAAACACAGACACTACCTCACAGTAAAAGGCTGGAAAACAATTTTCCAAGCAAATGGTCCCAAGAAACAATCTGTTAAAGCCATTCTAATATCGAATAAAATCAACTTTCAACCTAAAATAATCAAAAAAGATAAGGAAGGGCACTTCATACTCATCAAAGGAAAAATCTACCAAGATTAACTCTCAATTCTGAATATATATTCTCCAAATACAGGGGCACCCACATTCATAAAAGAAACTTTACTAAAGCTCAAAGCATACATTGCACCTCACACAATAATAGTGGGAGACTTCTGGACAGATCAGGGAAACAAACTAAACAGAGAAACAGTGAAACTAACAGAAGTTATGAACCAAATGGATTTAACAGATATCTCTTCAACATTTTATCCTAAAACAAAGGATTATACTTTCTTCTCAGCACGTCATGGTACCTTCTCCAAAAGTGACCATATACTTGGTCACAAAACAGGCCTCAGCAGATATAATAAGATTGAAATAATTCCATGCACCCTATCAGATCACCACAGACTAAGGCTGGTCTTCAATAATGACAAAAACAATAGAACACCCTCATACACATGGAAACTGCACAACACTTTACTCAACAATAACTTGGTCAAGGAAGAAATAAATAAATAAATTAAAGACCTTTAAGAATTTAATGAAAATGAAGGCACAACATACCCAAATTTATGGGACACAATGAAAGCAGTGCTAAGAGGAAAACTCATAGCTCTGAGTGACTCCAAAAAGAAACTGGAAAGAGCATACACTGACAGCTTGACAGGCTGTGATTGATCTGAAGGCTCTAGAACAAAAAGAAGCAAATACGCAAATACACCCAAGAGGGGTAGATGGCAGGAAATAATCAAACTCGGGGCTGAAATCAACCAACCAGAAACAAAAAGAACTATACAACGAATCAACCAAACCAGGAGCTGGATCTTTGAAAAAAAAAACCAACAAGATAGACAATCCCTTAGCCAAACTAACCAGAGGGCACAGAAACAGTATCCAAATCAGCAAAATCAGAAATGAAAAGGGAGACATAAAAACAGATACTGAGGAAACCCCCCAAACCATTAGATCCTACTACAAAAGCCTATACTCAACAAAGCTGGAAAATCTAGATGAAATGGAAAATTTTCTAGACAGATACTAGGTACCAAGGTTAAATCAGGATCAGATAAATGACCTAAACAATATCATAACCCCTAAAGAAATAGAAGCAGTCATTAATAGTCTCCCAAACAAAAAAAGCCCAGTACCAGATGGGTTTAATGCAGAGTTCTATTAGATCTTCAAAGAAGACCTAATACCAATACTCTTCAAACTATACCACAAAATAGAAACATAAGGAACACTACACAATTCATTCTATGAAGCCACGATTACCCTGATACCCAAACCACACAAAGACCCAACAAAGTAAGAGAACTTTAGACCAATTTTGCTTATGAATATCTATGCAAAAATACTCAGTAAAATTCTTGCCAACTGAATCCAAGAACACATCAAATAGATCATCAACCATGATCATTCAATTTCTTTCTTCAGATACTTGAAGTTCTTGTCATACAGATCTTTCACTTGCTTGGTTAGAGTCACACCAAGGTATTTTATATTATTTGTGACTATTATGAAGGGTGTTATTTCCCTAATTTCTTTCTCAGACTCTTTATCCTTTGAGTATAGGAAAGCTACTGATTTTTTAAGTAATTTTATATCCAACCACATTGCTGAAGTTGTTTATCAGCTGTAGGAGTTCTCTGGTGGAACTTCATCCCAGGGTTGCAAGGATGGTCAATATATGGAAATCCATCAATCTAATGCACTATTTAACAGACTCACAGAAAAAAAAAAAACCACACATGATCATTTCATTAGATGCTGAGAAAACATTTGACAAAATTCAACACCTCTTCATGATAAAAGTCTTGGAAAGATCAGGAATTCTAGATCCATACATAAACATAGTAAAAGCAATATACAACAAATCAATAGCCAACATCAAACTGAATGGAGAGAAACGTGAAGCAATCCCACTAAAATCAGGGACTAGACAAGGCTGTCCACTCTCTCCCTATCTGTTCAATATAGCACTCAAAGTCCTAGCTAGAGCAATTAGACAACAAAAGGAGGTCAATGGTATACAAATTGGAAAGGAAGAAGTCAAATTATCACTATTTTCAGATGATATGATAGTATACTTAAGTGACCCCAAAAATTCCACCAGAGAACTCCTACAGCTGATAAACAACTTCAGCAATGTGGTTGGATATAAAATTAACTCAAAAAATCAGTAGCTTTCCTATACTCAAAGGATAAAGAGTCTGAGAAAGAAATTAGGGAAATGACACTCTTCATAATAGGCACAAATAATATAAAATACCTTGGTGTGACTCTAACCAAGCAAGTGAAAGATCTGTATGACAAGAACTTCAAGTATCTGAAGAAAGAAATTGAAGATCTCAGAAGATGGAAAGATCATCCATGCTCATGGATTGGCAAGGTTAATATAGTAAAAATGGCCATCTTGCCTAATGTAATCTATAGGTTCCATGCACTCCCCATCAAAATTCCAACTCAATACTTCATAGAGTTAGAAAGAGCAATTTCCAAGTTTATCTGGAATAACAAAAAGCCCAGGATAGTGAAAACTATTCTCAACAAAAAAAAAAAAAAAAACTGCTGGCAGATTCACCATCCCTGACCTCAAGCTATACTACAGAGCTGATAAAAACTGCATGTATTGGTACAATGATAGGCAGGTAGATCAATGGAATATAATTTAAGACTATGAAACAAACCCAGACACCTACGTTCACTTATCTTTGACAAAGGAGCTAAAACCATCCAGTAGAAAAAAAGCCAGCCTTTTCAACAAATGGTGCTGTCAACTGGCAGTCAACATGTAGAAGGATGCAAATTGATCCATTCTTACTTCCCTGTAAAAAGTTCAAGTCCAAGTGTATCAAGGATCTCTACATAAAACCAGATACACTGCATCTAATAGAAAAGAAAGTGGGGAAGACCCTAGAGCACATGGGCACAGGGAGAATTTCATGAATAGAACACCAATAGCTTATGCTCTAAGATCAAGAATTGACAAATGGGACCTCATAAAATTGCAAGTTTGTGTAAGGCAAAGGACATTGTCAATAGGACAAAATAGCAACCAACAGATCTTTACCAGTCCTACATACAATAGAGGGCTACTATCCAATATATACAAAGAACTCAAGAAGCTAGACTCCAGAGAACCAAATAATTCTATTAAAAATGGGGTACCTTTGGGGGGTGGGGAACCAGAAAAAGGGAAATGAGTTGTAAATATAGAATATATCCAATAAAAAAAGGAAAAAAAAAAAGAAAGTAAAACACTACAAAAAATGGGGTACAGAGATAAAGAATTCTCAGTTGAGGAATACTGGATGGCTAAGAAACACCTAAAGAAATGTTCGACATCCTTAATCATCAGGGAAATGCAATTCAAAACAACCCTGAGATTCCACCTCACACCAGTCAGAATGGCCAAGATCAAAAACTCAGGGGACAGCGGATGCTGGAGAGGATGTGGAGAAAGAGGAACACTCCTCCATTGCTGGTGGGATTGCAAGCTGGTAAAACCACTCTGGAAATCAGTTTGGTGGTTCCTCAGAAAATTGGACATAGCACTACCTGAGTAGTGCTATATCACTCCTGGGCATATATCCAGAAGATGCTCCAACATGTAATAAGGACACATGCTCCTCTATGTTCGTAGTAGCCAGAAGCTGGAAAGAACCCAGATGTCCCTCAATGGAGTAATGGATACAGAAAATGTGGTACATTTACACAATTGAGTACTACTCAGATATTAAAAACAATGAATTCATGAAATTATTAGGCAAATGGTTGGAGCAAGAAAATATTATTCTGTGTGAGGGAACCCAATCACAAAAGAACACACATTGTATGCACTCGTTGATAAGTGGAAATTAGCCCAAAAGCTCAGAATACCCAAAATACAATTCACAGACCACATGAATCTCAAGAAGAAGGAAGACCAAAATATGGATACTTTGATTCTTATTGGAAGGTGGATCAAAATACCCATGGCTCACAGTCAACCAGTAGACTGAGCATAGGGTCCCCAATGGAGCAGCTAATGAAAGGACCCAAGGAGCTGAAGAGGTTTGCAGCCATGCAGGAGGAAAAATAATATGTACCACTCAGTACCCCCCAGACCTCCCAGGGACTAAACTACTAACCAAAGAGTACACATGGAGGGACCCATGGCTCCAGCTACATATGTAGCAGAAGATGGCCATTTCAGACATCAATGAGTCCATTGGACCTGTGAAGTGTCAATGCCCCAGAGAAAGGGAATGCCAATCAGGAAAGTGTGGGAGGGGTTTGGTGAGCAGGGGAAGGTGGGATGGGATCGGGTTTTTTTGGAGGGATCATGGGGAAATGTAAATAAAGCAATTTGAAATGTAAATAAAGCAAACATATAATAAAACATAAAAAATATCTGGTATTGTTATCCAACTCCTTTACATATGTCGTCTAAATGAACCCTATATTTAACCCTTCCTAGATAGTATATATTACTTTTTACTCACATAATGTCTCTTAGAATGTGAAGCCAATCATTTTTCCTTACTTGTATGACATATTATAACATATTTTTAAATTTTGAGACAATCTATCAACTTTGTAACAAGCATTCATTAGTAAATGCTATGAGTCTTCAACATACTAATAGTACTCAATATTGAAAAAATACTGAAATAATTTTCAGGTAGAAATTAGGAAGTTATATGTCCCATAGACACTTCTGAAGGTAATGAATTTTAATTGTAAAAGATCTGGTTTATTAGGACTCTTCTGAAATTAGCTCATTATACTCTTATCTCCTATCACCCCTCTCAATTTTCTTGAACAGATTACAGGAGAGTTAGGGTCTCTCTTCTGGGTAAGTACTATTTCCTAATATCTTGTCAAAGTCTATTCAGGTTATAGATTGTCTATGACCCAGACTCCTACACATCATTCCAGGAACTCACTTGCTAGTCTCAGTTAGTCTAAATTTATATTTTCTATGTGTTAGTATGTGTTAATGTTTCTATTTTGGAAATTAAACCTGCACTACAGGCCTGGGTTAGAGATCTCTGTAATTCCTCACATTGAACCAATAAACAGAAACTAGGAAATCAAATGGTTTCATATGACAGCTTCTTTTCTGGTTCAAATAATGGCGCTGCCTCAAGCTTTCCCACAGTCAACTGAAAATAAACAGTTTATAACAGGCGAAGACCAGCAGCTATCTTTGTAAAAGCAAGGCACTCACTACATATGAAATTAAACATTAACAAGAACTTAGTCAGATAATACATTTCATACACAAAATAACAGAACAAAGGAAATGTAAATACATTTTTTGTTTGTTTCTTGCAAAACTTGGAAGGACCACACAGGGAAGTCACTGGGAAGTCTGACCTAGGAAAGAATAAAAGGCACATGAAATGGGCAAAAGGCAGAGCTATACCAACCAAGTGGCCAGCAACAAAGCAACAAAGCAAAACATAAGCAAGGAAAATATGAAAATGTGATAGGTCCATCTGATAAGTTAGACGGCCCAACTAAGATGCAAGACAGCAGTGAATTATGCTTAGATATAAAATAGAAGAGGAACTATTTCTTTAACAAATATGGAACCATAAAAATGCCACAATGACAAGAAGATTTAAGTGCTTTTACATAGTTATCCATACATCTGTTGCATATATGTACTCATGAGTGAATCGCTTAATACAAGAATGTATGAAGTAGAAAATGGCTTCATTCTAATAAAGATCTTATACTTCATTTGAGGAAATTAGGAGTTACCAATAACAGAAGAGAATATCCATCCAGTAGTATTTGTGTAGACTGGGTTTGAGAAAAGAGGGAAGATGAAGAGTGACTGTCTTATTGGCAGGATGGAGGGGTGGGGTTAGGGCTTATGTACGTTTCATCAAATCTGATTAGTTTGCTGAAAGGAAGCTTACTAAGAGTTAGAAGTAGGGTTTGCTTCATAGAAAGGAGAATTAAAAGGTTCAATTGAAGAAACTCTAGAGTGGATCATTCAATATTTTAGAGGAGAGATAAAATGAGAGAAAAGTTTATTGACGTTGTTTTATTATAGTCCAAAAAGGCATCTTTCTCTTCACAAGAAGCCTGCTCTCCTACTAGTAGGGTTTTCTGTCTTCTCACAGGTTTATCCACCATTTTCTCCAAGACCATTCTAAATGTGAACTTAGTCTGAATTGGAGTTTAGTACAGTAGAAGGTGAGTAGAGTGGACTGATGGTGGACAAAGGTGAAAAATCACTAAACTAATGCACTGTGTCTTCTCAGAGCAAGACAAGAGGTTTGAAACAATGAATCTATATCTCCGATGGTTGAGTTATAGGGATAGCTATCTTAGAAAATCCCTTTGTATCCTTTTGCTCTATTTTTGAAATGGAAATATTATCACTACTATGAGTATGATGAGTGCAGGCAACCGTTTTTCCAATTATTCAGAGTGTTCAAATCCACTGATGGTAAGAGTAGTAAGAAAACTAATGGCCAATCTTTACTGGGCATTTATGATGTGCCCAGTACTTTTCTAATGTGCCCATAGGATTCTATATACACACATCAGTTTAGTTTTGTAAAAAGACTTGTTTTTTGTGTGTCTCTCTGTGTGTATATATACACACATGGACATGGGAGTGTAGGTGACTGTGGAGTCTAGAAGAGGGTACTGGGTTCTCAGAGCTGGAATTGCTGACCATTGTGAGTTTTTTGGATGGATTCTGGTAACTGCACTCAGGTTCTCTGCAAGAGCACTACAATGCTCTTAACCGATGAGCCTCTCCAGTCTCTGCTTTAACTCTTACAAATGCATGACATTCAGAATGGCTAAGATTAAAAACTCAGGAAGCAGCAGGTGTTGGCGAGGATGTGGAGAAAGAGGAATACTCCTCCACTGCTGGTGGGATTGCAAGCTCGTACAACTACTCTGAAAATCAGTCTGGCGGTTCCTCAGAAAACTGGACATGAAACTTCCGGAGGAACCTGCCATACCACTCTTGGGCATATACCCAGAAGATGATTCTTCAACATGCAATAAGGATACATGCTCTACTATGTTCATATGTTCATAGCAGCCAGAAGCTGGAAAGAACCCAGACGTCCCTCAATGGAGGAATGGATACAAAAAATGTGGTATATATACACAATGGAGTACTATTCAGCCATTAGAAACAATGAATTCATGAAATTCTTAGACAAATGGATGGAGCTGGAGAATATCATACTAAGTGAGGTAACCCAGTCTCAAAAGAATACCCATGGTATGCAGTCACTGATAAGTGGATATTAGCCTAGACTCTTGGGACACCAAAGACACAATCTACATACAAAATGATGTCCGAGAAGAAGGAAGGAGTGGAGCCTGGTTCAGGAAAGGATCAAAGCATCAGTGTAGGGGAATACCAGAACATGGAAGTGGGAAGGGGTGGATGGGGGAACACGGGGAAGGAAAAGGGCATATGGGACCTTTGGGGGGGGCGGGGAACCAGGAAAAGGGAAATGAAATGTAAATAAAAGATATATCCAATAAAAAAATGCATGACATTCTGTTTGTTCTACTTTACAAGTGAGCAAAAGGGGATATTAATTTTCATATTAAATTTATTTAATAAAATATTTAATAAAATAGTTTTAAACATTTAATAAAATATTTTTAATAAAATAAAATAATAAAATAAAATATTAATTTTCATATTAAATGCCAAAGTATGGTTATATATCCATAAACTAGACATTGGCCCTAGAGGGCAGGAAAGGAAATATGATGTTGCAGCAATGATAACATTGGGCCACTGGGGGTCAAGCAGCATCTTCTCTCTGTTAACCATGATTCTTTGGGAAACCTGCTGGAATTTTCCAGATCTGTGTTTACACATTGTTGTTGTTGTTTTTAAAAATGATAGTGTTGTGGGGATAAAAATTTTAGTATGTATGATCTTATTTACTACAGTGCTTCATTCATGTTGGATTTTTTTTAAAGTTTGTTTTTTCTTAATGTATTTATTCAAAGGTTTTTCTGTTTTCCTCCTTTGAAAGTACTTGACTTATAGCCAGGGAGAGATGACTGTCTCAGAAGATTTCAACCTATGTGATTTTCACATGTTCCGTTTCATTCTTCTTAATTTAATTACAGCACTTGGTTTCTTGAAGTTCATGACTTCATTAGGGAAGTATTTGAAAATTCATTGTTTAATCACTTAATTGTAAAACATGAATGAAACTTCTTAGTTAATTACAGCCAGTGGCTAAGGGTTTAATTATAATTTTATATGCCAGATTTATCCAAAGCATTTAGTGTGGGGGATTAAATTAGGGACTTTTGGTTGAGCAGGTCTGTAAGATGCTACTTTGAGCAATGCATAAAAGAAATTAGACAGTATTGAGGGGATTGTTTTATAATAGCTCTAGAGCAGAGTGCTAAAGCTTCCATAAATATTTGAGATTATTCTGTGAAAATAATCTAGCTTCTTTGGGTTTTAAATATTTTTAATCTCTAAAATGGAATTTTTATAACTGTTTTCAAAAGATGAGAGGGTCAAATGAGCTTGGCACTCAGGTATGAGAAAGAAAGATGGCTTTCTGTCATAATTCCAAAAGGATAAACAAAAATTAAATATGAATGTGGAAGTCTAGCTACATAGCCATCTAATATTTAAAAGGAGGGGATTATATGTGAGATCATTTACTATTTGATTCACAGTGAGTTTGATCACTTGTTTTCTTATGTATTTGTCCAATTTAATTTTAATTCATTCATACTCTTAAAAGTACTAGCTCATGCCCAGGACAGTAGTACCTTATAATTTTGATGGAAATATTGGTTGTTAATTAAATTATGGGAAACACACTATCAGTATGTAAAAATTAAATTGAACTCAATTTCCCAGAAGACAGAAAACTCCTCCCCCAAAAAACCTCAAATCAAAATCAGTTCCAGGTATTGTCTCAGTAGGTTTCAATCTATGCAATTTTCAATGTTATCTTTCATTCTCAATTTACTGAGGAGTGGAGCATTGTAAATATATTAACTAAACTTGTTATTTTTCTCCCAAGTGTCAAGGTAGACTGGTAGTCATATTCTCTGCAGTATTTAAAGTACATAATATAGAATTGAACTGTGTTCAAGAGCTTGTATGAGAATGTTTATGAAGAGGTCAGTATTTAAAGTACATAATATAGAATTGAACTGTGTTCAAGAGCTTGTATGAGAATGTTTATGAAGAGGTCAGGAGGATCAGCTTTGAGGCTTACATGTTCTGTCTACTTTCATAAAGTGAAGGTGATTGTGACATGAGGCATGGAAGTTTTGATTTCACAGAGTTTTGGAGTTCAGAGGAGATTGCTTAACTGGTTGGCAAAAGGAAAGAATCTTGAGTCTCACTCTGTGTGAAACTTCCACTTTACCTGAAAGCCAAAAGAACAAATATGTGGAAGGCAATGAAATTCATACTCCATATCTGCACAAGAAGCTTTGTGAATATCTGCAACTTGATTCAAATTAGCCATTTATGTGAATTTCACATGAATCTGGAAATGACTTCAGGGAACCAATGAAAGATCAACATGATTCCCTTTCTCTGCCCAAGTCAGTGGAAGACATACAGTACACCTACCTATGGAGCCAAGACTTATAGTTTAAATATGTATGGAAGAAAAGATTGCATTAATATAAAAAGCCATATAGAGCTGCTTGTCCATTCTTGCTGCTGATTCACAGCTAGTTTGTGAAACACTGGAGAGGGGTGAGATGAAATGGAAGGTCATACATTGAATCCAAAGTATAGAGGATGGTTTAAACATGGCAGCTGTAAAATGGATTTGTGGACAAAAACAGACAGGAGCTAAGATTCTGAGTACTTCTAATATTATGCTGTATAATCTTCTGAATTTACAAATCATTTCTTCATTAAAAGACAAAAACAGTAGATAAAAGAATGAACAGGCCAGGCATGCTGCTACACGCCTATAATCCCAGTACTCAGCAGAGGCAGAGGCAACCAGATCTCTGTGAGTCTGAGGTCAGCCTGGTGTATAGAGTGAGTTCCAACATAACCAGGGATACTACACAGAGAAACTCTGTATTGAAAAGCAAATAAACAAACAAGCAGAAAAAATAGGAATGAGCAGGTAAACAGATTGGAAATATAAACAGAATGCATATGATCTTGAGGAAAGCTATCAACTAAAATTCTGCAAGACTAGTAATCAATATGAAAAAATGAAATTGGACTTTCACCTCTTATAAATCCAAAAACCAAGTCCAGGTGGGTAGGAGACATAAATTTAAAATGAAAACTATATGGAATTTAATAGACTCTATGCTCTTTGAGTACCAAAATAGATTGCTCTCTTAAAGAAATTACAGCCAGGTGGTGGTGGCGCACGCCTGTAATCCAAACACTCTGGGAGGCAGAGGCAGACAAATTTTGAGTTCGAGGCCAGCCTGGTCTAAAGAGTGAGTTCCAGGACAGCCAGGGCTATATAGAGAAACCCTGTCTTGAAAAAACCAAATACCCCCCCCCAAAAAAAACCCCAAAAAACAAAAAAACAAAAAAAAAAAAAAAGAAATTATGACTATGAGGAATGTACCTCAATATGGTAAGGGATACATGCAAGAAATGTACAACTAACATTATACCAAGTGAGGAGAAACTAGAAAGTGTCTCTTCTAAAATCTGTAATGAAACAATGGTGCCTGCTCTCTTACTTTTCATTGAATAGAGTGCTTTACATCTTGGTTAAAGCAATAAGACAAGAGAAAGATAAAGGTCTATGAACAGGAAAGGGAGAAGACAAGTTACCTCTGTTTGTAGACAATATGACCTTTTATGTAAGGGACCCAAAGACCTTGCCAGAAAACTCTTAGATCTGATTTTTAAAGGAAAACAGCAGGATACAAAGTCAATATACAAAATCCAATAGCTTTTCTATATGCCAATAACAAGCTTGCTAGGAAATAAGTTAGGAAAAATATGTCATTTGAAATAGCTAAAAAAAAAAAAACACCCAATAAATTAGCTAGAAACAAACCCAACGGAGCAGATGAAAGACCTATGCAATGAAAAATGTAAATCCTCAAAGAAAAAATTTGAAGACTAGAAGATGGAAAGACCTCACAAACTCATGAATTAGGAAAATTAACATTATGGAAATGGCTATATTACTAAAAATAGTTAAAGATTTAACACCATTCCTACTAAAATTCCAGTGACATTCATCATAGACCTAGAAATGATAATCCCAAATTTCATTTGGAAACTATTGAATATGTGACTAGCCAAAGAAAATAAGCAGAAAATTAAAAATGAGGGTATCTCAATATTTTACCTTAAATTATACCATAGACCATAGTGACAAGAACATCATGGTACTGGTACCAAAGTAGAGACACTAAAGAACAGACTAGAGTAGAGGACTCAGAAATAAATCCACACAACTATTATCCTACTTTGTGACCAAGTTGTCAAAGACTGATACGGAGAAAAAAAAAAGACAACCTTTCAAACAATGATGCTAAAACAACTGGGCATCTGTATTTAGAGTTGAATGAAATTAGATCCATATCTTTCACTCTGAATAAAAGTCAACATAAAATAGAGGAAAAACTTTAATTTATGAAACATTGAAACTGCTAGAAGAAAACACAGGGGAAATACTTAAAGATTCAGGCTTCGAGTAAAACTTTGAGAAAAGGACTCTTGAACAGCCCAGAAAATAACCTTGAGAACTAGTAGATTGGAGTACATGAAATTAAATAGCTCCTGTATGGTAAAAGAAACAACCACCTGAGTGAAGAGACAGACTAGAGAAAAGTCTTGGCAGCCACTCATCAAATGCAGGGGCAGGTACTAGTATCTAGAATATGGAAAGAATTGTAAAAGTTAAACATCAACTCTCTGAGTGGCCTCAATATCTACAGATACTATTGGCTTTGAATAAAGTATACATATTTGAATATGTGTAATCAATCATTATCTTTTAAATGGCAGACCTTATGAGATCTCAAGAAAGAAGAACACATAAATAAATGAAGGTATGTTTCCAAGGACTGACAAAGTTTGAATGGCAGAATAAAGGTTCTCTATAAATACATCTACTTTCTAAGGAGCTCTGGGCATATGGAGACTGAGTATTGAGGCTGTAGCTCCTGATAGGGTAGGGTGAAGTATCTTTACTTTCCTGGAAGGCAAATTCAACCAGAACTTTTGGAAATAATATTCAAAGTATTTTGTCTGTTGTAGAACTTCAAACCTTACTTTAATAAGAAACTTAATGTGGATATAACATGAAATAAAACACTCACATGGATATTTAAGACCTAACATCTGTGTTGTGAGTAAAATATCAGTAAATGTAAAGAGGCTTATTTTGGCTCATGTTTCAGAGAAATTTCAGGACATCCTGATGGTGATGCAGGGCAGTAACAGAGATTCACATCAGTGGGAGTTATGTGGCAATAGTTGGTCACATGGGAGAGGCCAGCAAGTAGAGGAAGCAGGTCATAACCAGGGACAAAGATTCATCCCTCCTGGTCTACTCTCAAAGATTAAGCCCTAGTGACCTACTTTGAAAGACTCACCCCTAGTGACCTACTTTTGTCATCCAGGCTCCCTGTCTTGAAGATTTCACAGCCTTTAAAATAATGTGTCAAGATAGAAACTGAGAATTCACAACCCAAGCTGGAGGGAGATATTTCAGATTCAAACGGTACAAAGATATGTCAAAGAAACATTGTATTTGTCACTGGTTGATTTGAGCATCTCTCTGTACAAAGAATTTGAGTTCACTACCTTGTGCTCATCAGTCTTTTGATGGTTAGTATCAATGAACTGTGAGCCTCCAAGTAGTGTCTGAGCATGATGTCTGAGAATATCTTAGCTCTCAGGAATACCCGTCTTTTTTTTAAAAAATATTTTTATTAGATATATTCCTTATTTATATTTCAAATGATTTCTTCTCTTATAGAGAGGAATGGAACATCTGTCACATGTTGCATCAAAAGAGCACACCGTATTTTCTTGAAATGTGGCTCCATATATCAAACTGGCTCAATCCTGAATGACTTTCTTCAAATTGAAAATCGGAAAGATATACTAATTTTATGTATTAGGCTTCAGGCATCTGAGTGCCCAGTTATCAGCCCTAGTTAATGTAATTAATTATTACTATTATTATTACCATTATTATTATTACCATTATTATTACTATTATTATTATTGTTATTAATTTACACAAGGATGGAAGCCTGTTGATACTGATAGTAGAAGCTGAACTATGTGACTCAGCTTACTACTAGACTTTTAAATCCCACTTTCCTATGTAAAGACATACACACCATCCTGGGAGCTCTGAAAATTATAAAATAATTGAATCTGCCAAGTGGCCTAAAATATGACAAGACATAGTACAGGAACTATTTGTTCTTATTACTTGGACTTTCTATCCAGGTGAACTTTATGCCACACTGGGCCCAGCATGCACCATTATTAGCCTCATGGGGAAGTTTCATGCTTCATTTAAAAAGCAAAAAGAGACCAGACAGAAAAACAATACAAAAACAAATGGGAAAAGGAAGGTGGTGTGCCTATTTCACAAATAAATTGCATGAGATATCTTGGTTCACTTATGTGGGCTCAGGAGAAGAATAGGTAAATCACTCATAAAGAAGAATATTTGCAGAGTACTAAGAGAAAGATGGGCTCATAATCCATGGAAATAGATTCTAGGAGATTGATGTGGGGATTTGCCAGCTTTCCTACTTCCAACCAGTTAGAAGTTCCTCTCTCATTTTCCCAACAGCCGGAGCCTCCTTTAGCCCTTGACCCTTATTGGTACTTCAGTCCCCTCCTAGATTCTTCGACATAAGCAAAACTGTCCTGTGTCCATGTCACATGGCACACTTGCAGTCTAGTCTCTCAATATATTCTGGAGAATTAATCTCTATGAGAAACAGGCTTCCAATCCAAATTAGGACACATGTACATTCATAATTGGTTTTCAAGGGTGTATTGCTTTAACTATTTATGACCCTGAGTCTTTCTTTGTTTTCTGGAAAAGATAAATTGTATTTCCCCTGAGGTGATCTTTTTTTCTTTATATTTCTTTCTACACATACTTTATATCAGGGGTAATTAGATGCACACGCACATATACACACACATGCACATGCACACATATGCATGTGCACACAAGCACATGCACATACATTCACAAACACACACATGTACACACAAGCACATGCACAATGCACACACATGCATTCATACATGCACACACGTGTAAATACACACATGCATGCGCATACACATTCACATGCTCACAATCACCAGCAATGGTAGTGACCATTCTAACATCATGAGTAACTTATTGTTTCCTTTGTTCACTGTCCTTTGAGTTCTGATTTTTCATTCTTGCAGTTCAGGTCCCCTCCAGATACCAACAATCTGTCTTTATCAATCTATATTATTCAGGTTCCCTCCTTTACTGTGTTCATGCAGGCTCCATTTGTTCTTAAAGTGAGAAATTCCTTAAAATATCTTGTACTCATTGATTCTTCCTGGTTCCCCTTTTCTTTCCTGGACTTCCCCAATGACCTCTATTGGTTCTTGTTGAACCTCCGTGGTCCCCTACACTAGCACATCAAGGAGCTTCTCATATGAAAGATTCTTAAAAAAAGAAATCAGAGCCCTATACAAAAAGAAACCCCACAGGAAATCCTAACAATGGCCACGTTCTACTTCATGTAACTCTCAAGGGGGTCATGGCTTCATTATTAGGAACTAAAGGTTTTATATTATGTGAAAGGAGGAGACTTCTTAGTGAGCTAGTCCTCAGCTTTGTGCAAAGTCATTCCCACAAGATTGAAATATAGTATCTCCAGGTCCAATTTAATCTCTATTAGGCACTCAATGGCTAAATTAAGAACTTTATGGATAACTAATTTAGATAAACCTTTAACTATTAACCTCCAATAATGTCATCATTTCATTGAGTAGAAAAGAAAACATCTGGGTGAGTTCAATTAGCCAGGGGTGAGATGTGGGGGTGGCTGCAGAGTCTGTGCATTCTAATTGTGTCTCATTGACCTTGCTGGGAGATTTCAGCCATGTAAGAGGCGCCCCGTTGTCATAGCACCCCAGAAGTGGACAGACTCTGCCTTTATCTGCAGAGATTTCGTGGGGGCTCTCCATGTTGTTTGATATGCAGACGGAAGAGGGTCCCTCTCAGTTGTGACAGAGAAATTCTGTCTGTATGGTCTGTATTCTGAGTCAGAGACTCATTTATTTTCCTGCTCTTTAGGATTTAGAATAAACTTTTTTGGCTATTATTGTTCTTTATGCAAAAGGCTTCCATACTGCTTTCATTTTTCAAAAAGGTAATCGTTTGGGGGTTTGCTTCAGTGGCTTTGCTCTCTTCAGCAGTTATGGCTGCCTGCTTGTGTTCTAGGAGGCTGAACAGTGCGGGAGTACCTGTGGGACAGCAAAGCATCTGTCCTCTGTCTCACTGATCCTGCATTTGGGAGTTATTCAGCATCTGTGGCTTCATTTTGACCCCTCCCCCAAGGTGCCACATTCCTGTCCATCTATTTAACCTGTCCCAACACCTACCTTTTGATGGTACCTTTTCTTGAACATTTCTGGTTCTTACCATGAAAAGAAGGCTGAAGTAATAGAGCGGGCTATTTTATCTTATTTTCCCTAAAAGAAAATTCCAAGATGGGAATAGGAATATAGAAAGCTCTGTTCTGAGGAGGGTGATGGGAGACATGGGTGGGAGGAGAGAAAGGTATGGAAGAAGAGACAAAAAATCCATCCAGTAACGTGGTTTTGGAGGTTTTTGAGAAACTGTATACAATTTGGCTTAGAGTTGTTATAACTCAGGGGCTAGGAATTTGAATGGTTATCTGCCTGTCATTCATTAGTTGAAGACAATTGCCAGAGGTGAGATATATCAACCTCTGATACCTTTAGTTTATTGCTCAGTCATATTCAAATTTCAACCATTAAACGTGTTTGCAGATGGAGGCTCCTGGGTGCAGGATATTGTAAGTGCTAAGGAAGTTGATTGTGTCTGCTACCTGCTGTCCTAAGACTGCTTACAGGAACTCATGGAATATATTTATGCAGAATGGAGAGATGGCACATCAGGTAGAGAGCATCTGCATCAGGCAGCCCATAACCGATTATGACTCTAGCTCCAGGGAACCCAAGACCCTCTGGCCCCTATAGGCACTTCCACACACGTAGGATGAATAAATTCACATAGACACACATACACACACATAAACATACATGCATATAAATACAAAGTGATAAATAAATATTTGAAAATATTTATGCCAAATTTTGGAGAGTCTCAACATCTTACTAATAAATGTTGTTTCCCTAGCCTGGGTCAGGAAAAAGTAAAAGAAGTTTCATCTGTTCAGCTATGAATTAGTCTTTTCTAGAAATAGAGATAGTTCATGATAGATGAACTATTTTTCAGGTTATATGTTGGAGAAGTATTTAAAATGCTTTATGAAGTAATAGACTAGTGGTATAGGTGTGTCTATTGATATGAAAGACAGTAGAGTGTACATTAGTTGGCTATCAGTGCATGAGACTCATCCCCAGGAGAAGAGAGAATGAGTGCAGTTGCAGCATTGAGCTTGACATGTAGAACAGATGTCAGGGAACAAGAGCTCTGTTGATATGTATCTGGTTGGTCCCTCTTGGCTTAGGTGATAAAAGCTAGGTTCTCAGTGTCTCAATTCTAAGAAGTGGTGGGACCTTGAGAAGGAGGGGCCTGTGGGACGTCATTGGCACTTTCTTTTTTAATTAATAATTTATTTCAAGTGCATGTTTGTCTCTGCACTATGTGTATGGCTGGTGTCCCCAGAGGGCATCAGATCCTCTGAGACTGGAGTTACAAACAGGTGTGAGCCATCATGTGAGTTCTGGGAATTGAGCCCAGGTCCTCGGGAAGATCGGCTAGTGCTCCTGATCTGTCTCTCTAGTTGTAGGTCATTGGATATTTTGGGGCACAATGTTGAGTAGGATTACTGGTTTGTTTGTTTCTTTGTTTGTTTGATTTTTACAGTCCTGAGCTATGTTCTAGCTTCCTGCTCATGTTAAGTCCTCTCCTTCACAATCCTCTCACACTTTGTCTTAGTTAGGGTTTACTACTGTGAACAGACACCATGACCAAGGCAACTCTTATAAGGACAACATTCAATTGGGGCTGGCTTACAGGTTCAGAGGTTCAGTCCATTATCATCAGGGTAGGAGCATGGCTGCAGCCAAGCAGGCATGGTGCAGGAGGAGCTGAGAGTTCTACATTATCATCTGAAGGCTGCTAGGAGAATACTGGCTTCCAGGCAGCTAGCATGAGGGTCTTAAAGACCATGGCCACAGTGATACACCCACTCCAACAAGGCCATACCTCCTAATAGTGCCACTCCCTGGGCCAAGCATATTGGCAAACCATTACACACTTGTATGGTCATATGCCAAAAGTGCTCTCTAGAATCAAGGTAATGCCAGGGCCAGACCCTTGAACCTTCAGAACTATGAGATAATTAACATATTTTCATTAAAGCATACTCAGCTTATGGTAATTCATCTTAATAACAGAAAATGGACTTGTTATTTCATTCATAGGACGATACAAGGTTCCAAGTCTGAGCCAACATGGATCAGACTTCTAGATCAACACAAAGACTGAAGTCATGGATAGGACATACAACTACTGGGGAGGGGATAAGTTTATAGATGGAACACACTTGAAAGTAGGCATATATAAAGGCCTCATATATGTGGAGGGACACAGAAAGATTCAGAGATGTCAAACTTACTGGAGAAGACATGTTATAAGGAAAAGAGCTGCAGTGATGGTGGACAAAGACTGAACAGGATTTACAGTAATTTGAAGAGGACACACTGCTCAATCAGGAGTCATTTTCTTCCATACACCAGAAAGATGGAAATTTGGGGGCTTTTTTTTTCTTTTCTTTTCTTTTTCTTTTTCTTTTCTTTTCTTTTCTTTTCTTTTCTTTTCTTTTCTTTTTTCTTCTGTCTTTCTTTCTTTTCTTTCTTTCTTTCTTTCTTTCTTTCTTTCTTTTTTTTTGCTCATGGATATAGAGAAATCTTATTCAGATTTTTCTAAGAAAGATTTGGACTTTTTGTTTTTAGATTCATCACAGATGACATAGACTCTCAGCTATCTAACAAAAGCCACAACTATGAAAAACAGCACAAAAAATAGACTTTGAGTTATAAAAAATGGGAGAGCTAAGATCAAGGCCCAAGACGCTGAGCAGCACCCCTGGGTAGGCCGTGGCAGGTGCCTGGCCTGATCGCAGACCAACCTTTATCAAAGTCCAAGTCTCTGCCACTGGCAAACAGCAAATTTTGGTTTAATTTATGCAGGCTGAAAAGTCAACACTCTTACCTAACTGTCAACACCGTGACCTACAGTAATGGCTGGCCTGGTAAGATATGCCCACTGGTGCAATAGCATCGTGAATCCTATGGTGGTAATCAATAGCTTCTGATTGGATTTAAGATTGCTCCACAGGAGAGAACACACTCCTGGTATTATAAACCTGTGACTGGGGAGGTTTTATGCCTTAGTGGAGAGCACAATACTGTTATTCTGCTCAATGGACATAGAATCAAACTGCTTTCTACGTACTTAGCCTCACACCCATAGATGAGTGTAGTGACGACCCCTCATTAGAAAACCTTATGCAGTAGATGGTGATTTACACAGAGACATGGAGTGTGGAGAATATGAGATGGTGGGGTGCTGAGCCCCAATGGTGACATCGATGTCACTCTCTTTTCCCAAGGCTCAGGGAGATCATGAAAGAGGGGGTCAGGAATATTGTAAGAGCCAGAGCTTAGGGAGGACTGGGAGAAACAATGCCTTTTGGACGTGACAGGGCCCTGGTACACATGAACTAATAGCAGCCCTGGCTCTCGATACTCAAGATCAGTACTCATATGTGAAAGTATGAAGGCTTTTACCAAATGCTATATATGTGTAAGCTACTTGAAATGGACACAAGCCCTGAAGGTCAGAGCCCCCAAATAATACAGTCTTAGAGGAACACATGATGAACATTTTATGGCACTGAATTTGACAGTGATTTCTTAGATAGGATGCCAAAAGTACAAAAAAATAAAAGAAAAAATTAAGCCTCATCAAAATGAAAGGAGAATCATCATGGAAGAGACTTGTAAAACATGTATTTGCAGAGGAATCAATATCAACACCAGGTAAGTAATTCCCACAGGTGATCACAAAAGAAACAGTAACTAAACCCAAAGAACAGGGGCTGGAGAGATGTTTCATTAGTCAGAGCATGTACTGTGCTTTCAAGTGGCTCTGAGTTTGGTTTCCAGCACCCACGTCAGCTGGCTACAACCATCTGTAACTCCAACTCTAGGGGATCTGATGCCCTCTTACTGTCTCTGCAGAACACCTTCAGATATGTGTGTGTGTGTGTGTGTGTGTGTGTGTGTGTGTCTGTGTGTGTGTCTGTGTGTGTGTGTGTATACACACACATATATACATATATATTACATTATGCACAGATATATATGATAAATGGCAAAAAGTGGGAGAAGAAAAGAAATAAACTCTAACAGCAGTTTCATCTTGTCATCTAAGAACAACACTAGGTCAGACCATGTCGCCTGACTGGTGGGACAAACTTCCAGAGAAAGTTGTAAGTAAGCTAGACTTTATGACGTGAGTTTGCTCACAAAACAGAGGACTGGAAATAGATCCTTCAGGGCTCCCTACCCATGGACAGACTTCATCCATTGTCCCTAAACATTAAGGTTTTCACAGGTGCAGTGCTTGCACCAGCAGCTCCAGGTCCTGCATGCACATCTATGCAGTCAACAGATGGTGGTTAGTAAGGGCTGCAGGTGAGAAGAAAGCGAGTTTTTTAAAAAAAAACAAAACAAAACAGATGGTTCCCTGTTCTTTTGCCAGATGCAAACCAAGCACCACCTGGAAGAAATTTAATCATTTGATATGTATTTAAAAATAGTTACTGTACTGAATTTAAAATGTTAATTTATAATGATTATGATGAAGACAATAATTAGGAAAGATAGTTTTATTAACTTGGGGTGCTAGGTAATTCAGATGATGATGATGTTGAATTAGTGGTGTAGCCATTGATTAAGTAGCTAGACCTAAGTAAGAAAAAGTTAAAAAAATAAAAAATGAAAACAGAAGCCAGAGCTAAATCATAATGTATAACTGAAAACAGACATGTGGAAAGTTAAACTTCAAACAGTGCCTCATCTAAACTTGGGATAGTACCATTTCACTTCCTCCAAAAGTTTTATGTGACATATACAACATTTAATAGTATCAGAAAAGCTTTCTTATGGGAGATTTTTAGTTCTTTAAAATTTTATAGTAATACTACAGCTTATTCCAAGTGAGTTCATCTATCGTATGTCCACTTTTCAGATTTCTTAGTAGATAGAATTTACTAAATCATCCAATTGTAGACTTTTTATGCTAGAGAATTTATTGAAAGAAAGGATTTTGTGTGTGTGTGTGTGTGTGTGTGTGTGTGTGTGTGTTTATGTGTGTGAATGTAAATAATTACCTCCTTCTGGCCTAGCCGTCTCATCATAAAACAAATATATCTTATATGAATATAAACAAAATGGCATCATAAACGAATAATTCATCTTACTTGAGAGTATACTTCACCTACTAATCAAGTCAGTCGCAAAAGAGTGGTTTAAAAGTCTTGTATGATATTCAGAGTATATATGCTTTGGTTGTAATTATTTGCCTACTCTCTAGACAAATCACATGAGATGAAATAAATTTTTTTCATGTATAACTAATTATTATTTCAAATCAATGAGACCTAATTAGTGTTATCTAATGTTGCCACCAATCCTGGCTAACAGGAAGCCTTAGAGAAGCTTTTAGATCTTATCTACCAATAATAACAGGAACCAGCATAATTTCTTGTTGTGGTGTTAAACAATACCAGGATCGCATTAATCACTTCACTTCTTCCTGCAGGAACTATCTGTACCTGCAAGGTAAGCCTGGGAACCACCTAAATAGCTTATCAACAATAAAGCCTTGCTGTGAGGACTCCCTTCCAGACCACAGCTTTGCCTAGGAATCTACACATCATGAACACTTCATCATGTGTACTTACCATGCAGTTCTCTGCTTCAAAGACCTGCCGTATGCCTGCTACCCCAGGCTTCTAACCTTATAAATAGCCCTGGAATGCTTATTTGAGACATGCAAAGGCTCTACCAGGAGGACATTGCCTTTTCCCTGGATAACCTTGACTCTCCATCAGCAAACCATTTGATTATCTTCTTGAGGGAGTTGACAGATGCCACTGCCAATCATGGAAATGAATTCGAAATCTAGAGGGGTTGGCAAGAAGGTCACCAGGGTTCCTCTCTTACTTACTACCATCTCTAAACATGTGTTTATTTAACCTTTTATTTGGGATGAAATGAAATATTGAAATCCTTGGACTGCCTGGGAGAAGATCAATTCTTTTTATTGGGAAGAGATTATGTCTTATGATCTCCTGGGACAGATCTTCATACTAAACAACACATTTGCCATGGTAAAGAAAGTCAATGAAACCTGCTATAGGACATACTTGGAAAATCGTTTTCTGGGCAACTAAATAAAAAGTATTAAAGAGCATGAAGTCTTATGAAATTGTGGAGTGGGCAATCTAGCAGGGTCAGTGTGCCCTCATAAACCCAATTCTGGAAGGATTAGGGATTAACTGACAGCAATCCTAACCTCCAGCTGACCTCTCATGCTGCACCCTCTTTTCTGGTTCTGCCACTGTATAGCTCCTTCCATCTGTGGAGTGAGAGACACCCCATCAACCCACACACATACAAAGACTCATGGGTATCTCTCCCCACTTGCCTCCAATGCATTTGTATTGATGTTTTAGGTAGACTGTGTAGGAATAAATTCCCTGCGACTCCTCATATGCAAAGCAGGTACTTCATTTTAAAATGTAAATGAAGTCTCACTAGGAAATAACCCTTCAGTGTCTCCCACAAATTCATCTCTTGTGTGACTTAGTGCTCAGCACCTTTTATGAACCTAAGCTTCTTGGCCTTGTGTTGCTTTGAGCACCAAGGGGAGAGCCATGAAGTCAGCCTCCCACTCCAGCCCTGACACTGGCCCCTCCTTGCTACAGTGAGATGGAGGCCATCTCTAATGGGTGGACCGGCTCCCATTTCTGTCTTGATGACTCTTTACTATTTCTATTATGAAGCCTTCTAATCCTGGGACACTGCCTCCTTCACTGGCCTTTCTGATTTCTTACTTTGCTGCCTGTGGGATGAATTGTGTGTCCTTCTGAAATGCATGTGTTAAATCCCTAACCACAAGCAACTCAGAATGTGGATGTGTCTGGAAGTAGTTTCTGCGTAAGGGAGGATTAAATTAGTATTCAGTCATCTGTGTATTTCCTAATCAAATCTGACAGGCCATTACAGAAGAAAAGGACATTTGTGGGGACAGACAGACAGAATAGTCAAGACAGAAAGTGATATGAGGCCACAGGGAAAGTAATGTTATATCATCCAGCCAACGAGAGGAGCCCCAGGAGTGCTCAGATCTGTTCTGACACAGGGAGTACAGAATTCTAGTCTCCAGAAACGTGGGACACACCCACCTGCCATTTAAGATGCTAATCTGGTGTTTTCTCACAGCAGCTTTACTTGACTAATATAGTCCAAGAACAACTTTGTTTTTGTTAGTTTCTCTGCTCTCTCTCTCTCTCTCTCTCTCTCTCTCTCTCTCTCTGTATGCAGAAGTCAGAAGACAACATCAAGTATCCTCTAGGAGCTGTTCCCCCAGTGTTTTGAGACAGAGTCTCTCATTGCCTTGACCTCACCAATCAGGCCAGGCTGGCTGGGCTGGCTGGTTATCGAGTCCCAGAGACGAACCTGTTTCTGCCTCATTAGCTCTGGCAAGTGAGTGCCACTGTGTTCGGCTTTTACGTTGGTCCTGTGCAGCAAGCGCAGGTCCTTGTGCTTGTGTGGCAAGCATTTGACTGGCTGAGGCAACTCCCCAGTCCGGTCAGTCTCTGTCTCTCTGTCTGTCTCTGTCTCAGTCTCTGTCTTTCTCTCTGTCTCAGTCTCTCTCTCTCTCTCTCTCTCTCTCTCTCTTTCCCTCTCCCTCTCTAAAATATGTATGTATGACATTATGTATAGCAGCACCACATTTACTGTGATCCTGTCAGTAACGGACATGCCTTTTGCATTCATTCTGGTTCACCTCTAGAGCCTCCAAGGCCTTGCAAAGTCAGTTTTCCATCGATGCATTTTTCAGAAGACACATTCATGGTATGCTGCCCAAGCACGGACGTAGTGCTTAGGGTTCCAGCAGCACTGGAATGTAAATCGGTCTCCCATCAGTTGAGATCCCAGCTTGCTCGCCATCATCTCCGTGCTTACCGCTGTAGTTGATGTGTGGATCCCAAAGTCCTCATATGTCGGCTTGCCCCTCACTCTGTTAGCTAATAACCTACTGATTCTTAAATAACTAGGACTGTACCCACCTAAAAGGATACAGCGGGGAAATGCCATCTAGCAGTGTGCATAATTGTCCCCTAAAGTGCATTTAATATTCTGTATTCAATTTGTGTAAAGTAGGATAGACCAAACATTCAATGGACCAAATATGGAGGAAAAAGCAATTTTGTGTACAATGCGCTGACAGGTTTTAATGGTCATATTTAAATGCTAATTTCGACAGTATATATTCTTTTGTTTTTGCTCATCTTGACAAGACGAGAGAAGTGGGTAGTTTGACTCAATTGAATTAAGTTCTTTATAAATCTGTGCCTGCTGCACATCCTGGATGGCAGTGCGAGGGAATCACTTCAGCCACAATTTTACAGTCCAGACCTTGACAAAGAACTTCTACCCCAGTGGCATCATGAAAAATGCCTAAAATCCAATTTATTTCTGTGTCATCGTTGCTCCTGGTCGCGTTAGCTCCTGTAGGTCATTTTCCATTTCGGATAACCTGTCCTATTGTCTTTACAAGTACACGTGTTCTTGTCAAGCCTGCTGTCCTAATGTTTGGCTCAGAAAATATGGTCATCGTAATTATAGTTCTTCCCAGGGTCGAGGAAATAAGAGTTCAACTCATAATCCTTTTATCATCGAGGTGGATGATTTATTTCTTACCAAATGAGAATGGAGAAATTTCAAGGGCGATTTATCTAATTTTTCCTCCACATAGATTTTTTTTTTTTAAAGAAACTTGCTCTGATCAGAAAAAGCTCATTTCCAAGAAAGAATCTCTAAAGATACTGATTTCTTGTGCCTTTCCTGGCTTTTGATAGACCTTAAATGAATGTTTCCTTGAAGCAGCAAGCTGAGTTTCTGACCCTCCCCCGTTATCCTAGACAGCACCAGAGATCATTGCTACATTGTTTTAATGATTATTTTGCTCTCAGGTTTCTGTTTTCCAAACCCAAATGAGTAGTGTATTCTTTCATCTTCTCTGTTTGACTTTTTACGTCATAACCCTGTTCCCTTTGACTATGCCTCTGTGGGAGTTCATCCGAGCCCTCCACTAGGTACCTTTATCTATCTTCATTGATGGCCTTCGGTGTCTGCTTTAGGGCTCTGCTGGCTCTTCAGCTAAAGTTCTCTTTCCATGTGTCAATATTTCCCATTAGTTCCCGTGAAACTCCTTGGTGGCTAGAGAGAAAAGTAATTGTGACAATATGCACACTCTTATTGTTTGAATATAAAAATGGCTCCCATAGGCTCACATGTGTTTGAACACTTGCCCCCACGTGGTGACACTGGTTTTGGAGATTAAGAACCCTCTGGACATGAGGCCATAGAGACAGCTTTAGAATTCTAGGCCAGCTCAGTTACTCTTAGAGTGTTCCCTACCGTCTGGTCAGGTCAGACATCACACATCATACCTCAAGGCCCCAGCAGATCTAGCTATTTTAGATGTTACCATTTATCTCTACCATGAAGGATTGTAACTATGAAACATGAGCCCCAAATAAGTCCCTTCTTACTTGTGTTGTTTCTGTCAGGTGGCTTTCCACAGCAAGGAGGAAAAGGGATACTTTGTAACTGGGTCTGGAATGAGGGTACTAGGTTCATTCTTACCAGCTGCTGACCCTGGGATTGTAACAAAAAGAGTCACCCCAGGGTGAATATGATAGTCTATGGAATGTGATGAGGTCTGTGGGTCTGAGAATTACCTGATGCATCTGTGAGTTTGTACGCGATTACAAATTAAGTACCATTTTTCAATGAGAATAAAAGCCATAGCAGGCTCCTAACGGTTTCTGGGCACTTCTGTATTGTACCGTTTGAAGACATACTGCACTGGATATGCTTGTCCTCTCAGAATCTACCACTGCTAATTCCAGACAATTTGTTGAGGCCAGATGGGGTAGGTTGGAGGTAGGGCCAGGAGGTGGTAAGCTGTGTGAAGATAGAGAAGGGTGTGATTAGGAATTAGTGGAGTCTTGGTAGTACATGAGCCATGGGTGTGATCTCTGCACATGGTTGCTAAGGGGAGGGGGGGTCATCAATAGGAGGAGAACCATGGAGGTAACACCAAGCTTCTAACCTCTGTGGATATCATACCAGGATCATAGTTGTTTTCCTATCTGGCTGTCCATGGCGTTTGCTGGTTATCGTTCCTCTAGTCTTCTCACATACACAGACTCCCCCTCCTGTGTGCACCCTCCTGGCTGAAGGGGAGAACCTCTCAGAACCCATCTCTGTGGATCTCTCAACTCGGTGACTGGCTCATAGATGACACTCAGAAACAGTAGTCTCAGGAGCGTAGCTCTGTGTTATAGTGCTTGTCTAAGATGTATGAGACCCCGGGTTCAGTTCTCAAAACCACGTAAAGAAAGAAACCAATTAAAAATAAGGGTAAAAACCCCTGAAGAACTGTTCAGTGTGTATCTTAGCAAAGGGGCCAGGTTTATGTTGTCACGATAGGTGGCAGAGACGGAAGTCTCCGCAGGTTTAATGTCACCTGTTCTGATGCTAACCCAGAAATGACAACTGCATGCTCGCAGTGTGCGAACTGCCTCTCTGTGACTTTCTAGCAAGGTCTTTTCCAAGGTTGCCTGTTGTCTTGTGTAAAAGGAGCTGTGATCATGCTGTCTGCATAGGTTAGTGATCTGAGCTTTCTGTGCAATGTCTGGTTTCATTTGAGTCCCTCAGTGACTGTGTGGAGTGGGTACAAATGCTTTTATTACAGCTATTTTAGAGTGAACGGCATAGTACCACTGGGCTGAGAGCAGGAGGCTAACGTGGGGTCCAGGCTGCTCTCCTCCCTCCTAGAACCAGATTTCCTGTTTACATAGCAAGTACTAACATTCTTTTAATGGTCAATTATGAATCTTTCCCCACCACCGGTTATGTTTAAGGAGAGAATTTCCCATCTACCTCAGGTGTGTTAAAGCCTCCTGGGGAATGTGAAGAAGAAAATGACATTCAAGCATTCTTTTCCAATTTAAAGTCATCTTTCCTCAGAGGTGAACTTTGGCGCCTTTCTGGCAGGCAGCCAATGTGAACAGCCGTGCCTAATACACAGGTCTCCACAGGGAGGGCTGTTAGCTAGAGGGAGAAAAGGCCGCCCTCGGTCTTCACTGGTCTCCTGCAAGCAAAGTGAGTCAGGGTCTTGAACCCAGTGAGATGGCACAGGACGGGAGAGCGTCTGGTTCTTCTGGAGGTGTGCAACCCTTGTCCATTATCAACATTTCCTGTAGTCCAGCATGAGGAAGCCCACCAGCGAAGGCCATGGACTCAGCTAGCTTCCCTTCACTGAGCCTTACACTCCTCATCTGTGAAGTGTGAAATGACCAGTGTTCTTCAGAGATAGAGGTCTGGGATGGATTGAGATCGACTACACAAAACACTCTGTCTAGTGCCTGCCAGAGAAGACAAACTGTTCTTCAGTGTCTTAGGGTTTCCTATGCTCAGGAGCCTGCCTCTGTGAAGGAAATGGTCTTCAGGTATTGACCTCTGCCCGAGGAAGCACTCTGCTACAGTTGTGCCACATGCAGGCCTGAGTCCCGTGTGCTCAGTGCATCCCAGTGTTTGCCCTGGTTCGCTGCCGTGAGTTATGTTCATGGTAGACCCTGTCCTGTGTGACTGGGGAAGCCCATTCTCTGCTCTGAGAATTTGTTTCATTTCTACCACAACAGTCTTGCCCACCAACTGGAGTATCAGTCATATCCTTGGGATGATGGCGGATTTTCTTTTATGAATCCTCAGTTGACTTTGGGAAGACAGAAGATGCTCTTGTCCTGGTCTTGGGAACTCTAGCCTTCTTGTGGTTGGGATCAGGGGGTATGGGGGAGGGGAGGGTTAAATCAGAACTTCTTAGAACTTGGACCCACACTGACTAGCATGTGAGTGGGCAGAGTAGGGGTGGATTTTGACAAGAGTCCAAATGCTTTCATTTGATACTTTTGTAAAACAAAGTTTTACAGTATTAGGGATTGACTTTAACTAATTTAATTAGCTAGGTAAATGTTCCCCAACTGAGTTCTATTTCAATCCTCTTTCTATTTTTTTGCCTAAGGCAGGGTGATGCCAAATTGACTAGGCTGGTCTGGAGCTTTTGCTGCTTGGGCGAGCACTGGACTTGTGGTCTTTCTTTTTCTGCCTAAACATCTGGGACTATGGGCTTGTACCACCAGGCTAGTATCTAAGGTGTATTAAGAAACCACTTCAGGTACAGGGTGCAGCTACAGCTTTATGGCTGCTACCACTCGAGTTCCATTGCTTGGCATCTGAGTTTCTATTAATGACATCTGAAGGTCTCCATGCCCGCTTGCTTTGTGACCCTCAGAGGAAGCTTAAGTTCAGAGGCCTCTGTGTCAGGATGCTGCTGATGCCTCTGATGAAGAAGAACAGCGTTTCAGATGGATCTTCCTCCTCCAGGTCTCCCACGGGTTAGGGAAATGCTTGGTAGCCTACAGGGATGCAGTAGTCTTGGGATTTTTATATTACTTTCATTCACGTGTTTCTCTTATATGCACATCACTCTTTAAATCTGTTTTATTCCTTTGAAATCATCTTATATATGGATAACAATATCTTGGAGATCCTGGGGAGGGGGCAAGGAAGCAGCTGTACATTGGTGGTTAGGTTGAGTTATCCAATTTGTCTGTTCTTAGTGGAATACTCATTCTTGGAATAAGGAAGTACTCAGATCGCTAAGAATTGATGATGATGATGATGATGATGATGATGGGGGCAGAAGCCAGACTCTTATGCATTCTAGGCACACATTCTATTACTGAACTACAGTCACAGCTAAAATCCATAAAGATAAACACATCACAAACATTTTTGAGAGACGTAGTATGTATCTCAGGTTGATCTCAAATTGAGTAATATTCCTGCATCATCCCTCAGAGTGCTGGTGTAACAGCTGACTGGCATCAGACTTGTTATCTTCCTGTGCTCTCTCCCAGGCTCTATCAAGATGATTGGAATTCCCACAGATGCCTTATGCCTTCCTGGTATGGTACCCAGGGAAACCCTATAATAAAAGCCTAGTTTTTCTGTGGAAGACTAATACCTTGCAGGCACATTCATCCTTTGACATCATGACAGGCCAAAATGTAAACTTCAGAATCGCACAATTGGCCTACAAAAAAAAAAAATACATTGCAGAAAAGTCTCTGATTTTCATTAGATTAGGTCTGGAAGCTGCCTGGGTCTTTGTAAAACAAACTGAACCAAGGCGAAGACTGATTTAAGCACAACTGGGAGTGTGGAATCTCCAAATAGTGCGAGGACTTTTAAAGAAAAATCATGGAATTCTGAAGATGTGATTCATGTCACTTTGAAGGGTTTTTGAAGAATGGGTCTTTAGGTGATGCCATTTTTTGGTTTGAAATCTATTTACTTCATTTCACCACTCTTTCTACCTTTCCCTGCTACATTTTGATGGATTCTCGTAAACCTGGAGAGAGACTTTGTGGTTTATATCTACCATATAACGTTACAGTACTTTCATTCCTCACAAAGCAGTTACTTAGTCTGTTTCTGTCTTTAACACTGTAAGTGCTTATCAATTTAGCTCTTAGCTACCAACTGAGAGATACCCAAGATCCAGCAAGAAAATGTGTGTAAAAGCCTTACTGTTTCTTCAAGCTTCTGTCAGGTCTCCAAAACAAACTATCTCCTTGACAAAACTCAAGGTGTGGGGAGGGAAGCCCAGTTGGGCTTTCAAGAACTAATTAAAGTACTGCACAGTTTCAGGAGAAATGCCTTCCCCTGCGTCTTTTCCCTGGTTCCTTGGAAGTGAGACCAAGGTTGGAAGGCAAATCATAGGCTGGTTCCAACTGTGGCTTTGTTTGGGCTGTGCTGACATATTAGAGCCCCATTGCTTCCACTGCTGGCATCGGGGCAAGAGGGAAGCTTAGGGACAGGCCAAAAGCGACAAGCACAGAGGCACTCTGCCACCCCGGTGTGAGCATTCAAGTCACTGCTGAAGCCACGCCCAGCCAAACCAGCAAAACACTGGCTATTAACTGGTCAGCTTTAGTCCCAGAGGAATAGAAGGCACACACACACACACACACAGCCCTCAACATGACTAATGTAAACCATTCCCTGTGTAACTCTGGCACTGCATGCTCTTGGGAAAATAAAAATAAATGTTTATGCTGGCAGATTGTAAAATCTCCTACTACTTCCTTTATTCCGTCTTGTGCTTTTAAATAGAACACATTAAGCTCACCAGGGGAAGCTGGGTCTGACACAGCACTGTGTCCCTCTTCATGAAATGAAAGCAATCTGTCTGACGAGGACATTGAGGACCAGTAATTTACTACCTCAGCTGTAATTTTAAATGCTCCCCCACTGCAGGGATTGATGCTTTCTTCCTATAATTATAGTGGAATCAAAAGACTAGCACACTAATGCATTGAGCTACTATGCCAGCTCTTTTTAATGGTGGCTTCTCAGCCAATATGTTTTTAATATGTCATCCATGCAAGGTTTTCTGGATCAATCCTGTCCCTTTTCTACCTGCTTCCTTACAGAAAAAAAAAAAAACCTCTAAAAATAATATTACTTAAAAATTGTATGTGAAAAAAGAAAAATAGCCATTAGTTTAAAATGAAGTCAATCCCAGTCACCTGGTTAGTCTGCCAGAGAATACCTTTTGGAGGCTGAGATCTGGGGAGGAACATCTAGGACTGCTTGAGAAGAGGGCAGCTACAGAAAGGTCAGGTGCACACTGCAGGTGCACTACTCAACCTGGTCTCTGAAGACAGCATCCTTCTTTAGAAAACACACTTCTGTGTTCCCTGTTGTGGGATCAGTGAAGGATACATCCTTGTGTTTCTATGTAGTGCCTGCCATGTTGTCTCATTCCCTGTTTGCTTGTCTCCACCCACAAGTCATGGCACAGTCATGTCACTAGCATATGGAGACCAGTACCCAACACGGTGCACATGCCAATCACATCTCCTTCACAATGGGGTAGGTAGCAACCAACTCCCAGTTGATGGAAAAGTCATGAGGCACCTTCAGGTCTGTCTGTCAGATGGTTTGGGATAGTTTAGATCTGGAGATTTGTTGCCAACTTTCCCAGACCATCTTGCTATAGGATAAAAGATCTTAGGCTATTGAGAAGGCTCCGTTGGTAAAATGATTACCTTGAAAGCATGAGTAGCAGAGTTTGATCTCTAGAAAACATGTAGAAAGCCAGGAATGGTGGCACATGATGGTTATCCTAGCGAGGACAATATGGAAAAGAGAAACAGTTGGGTCCCTGAAGCCTGCTGCCCATCCTGCCCGTCCTAACTTACTTGTCGAAGTCCTAGGCCAGTGAAAGAAAGACCCTACCTCAAAAAATAGTTGTTCTTCAATATACACATATACACACGCACACACAGACACACAGATACACACACACACACACACATACACACACACACACACACACAGTGGTGCTCATATGTCTCTCCCCATCCCATCCCATCCCATCCCATCCCATCCCATCCCATCCCATCCCATCCCATCCCATCCCATCCCATCCCATCCCACATCATCTGCACAAACAACATTTACCCTGACAGACATGGCAGTCCTGTGAATGTTAAAGCTGATGTTGCTAAAACGATACGACAGTAAAACTCTACGCCCAAATCAGATCCCTATGTACTTCCTGAATTATTGAATATGAAGTCTGGGAGAAGTCTGCCAAGATTTTGTTACTGTGCAGATGAGAACACTGTATCTCAGAAAACTGAAGCCCCTTGCCTACAGGGCACAACTGGGCCAGTCTCTTGATCACTGCTTCGTGTGCATTCTACTATGGTGATGCTCTCACCCCTTCCTGGTCTGTCAGGATCACCTCTGGGGATTGGCAGTAGCCTCCAGGTGCAGCCCTTTTGTATATTTCCTACATAAAATATAGATGGTGGACATTAAAGGAGCTGTTTTTATTACAGAGAGCGACTCCAGGCTGTTAACTGCCAAGAGCATGAGCCTCTCTTTGGCTGCCAAGTGTGAATTCTTTAAAGACGGCCTCCAGTAGCCAAATCTTGACTTCTATCATCTTTTCCCTCTTTCCCATTTATAGTTAAAAATCATAAGCTAAGAATGTATCTTTAGAAAGTGCTAACAATTTGAAAAGCATTAGTTACTCTAAATTTCACTTAAGTGCTCAGACAGCAATTGTTCCATTTTTGATACTCTTTTACATTCTTATGTAAGTTAAATTTAGAGGCTGATTGAGGCGTTCTAAATAATGAGAAAAATCTAGATTGATGGGAGGACACTAAATTAAAAAATCTTGATACCAATTTATTGAGTCAATTGGTTTGATGATCATTTTTTTTTATTTGACAAATTCACACATTCTTACATGCACCCAAACCTATTGATAGGTTCTTCTGGGAAGAAAAAAAATGAATAAATACTGCTGCTACCTTGAAGGCATGTATAGAAGAGAAGACTGACACTTCCAGGCATCTTAATGTGTAGAAAGAGATGTTAGAGGAGAGAATGAGATAACGTTTTTTAGGGAGGTCCAGAGAAGGTTGTAAGTATGACTGATAGTGGGACAAAGGATCCAGTAAGGAGGTGTGTAAGTGTGAATCAGTGAACACAATTTGAACTAATGCCAGTGAGCGAAGGCTGAACAAGACTCTAGGGACACGTTGATCCATTCAGTTTGAAATGGCGTCAAATGGACAAGAGGCCGGGACTTAAATGTGAAGAAGAGCACCTTGGACTTTGTTCAGATGGCATCAGAGAACTCTAGATTCAGGGCTTGGGAAGCATTTTCAAGCTCCAGAATGTAGCCCCATGCACAAAATGTTTTAAAGTTTCCCAGCCACAGTTTTGAGAAAGATACTTTTTCACAAACCTGTTTCTCTTTGTATGTTGCAAAAAATTCAGATAAAACAAAGCTGTTTCTAGTAATATTAGAAGAATGTTATGAGTTATGTGTTTCATCAAAGTATATATTGGTTACTCATGATTCAACTCTAATACATGCATCTTTGCAAATCTAAAGAAGATAATTTATAAGCCAAAATGATTGTTAAAGCATGATGCGTTGCTATACATGGGCCTGATCAATGGCATATATCAGGGTAATTGAAAATGTTAAACTAACAGAGATTTACATATAACAGAAAAAAGAAGCAACTTAAAAACATGGCTAGTTCAAAATAACGTTAAAGTTATTTTCAGAACAAGTATTCCTGTACAGATCTCCAGGAATTCCATTTATCTCTATGCTAATGTGGTTATGCAAGATTCTCTTAACAACCAGTATTTACTTCAAACACATTCATTTTAGTCTGTTAATTCAAGACAAAGTTTTAATAAATTTTAAGTATTAGGTGATAGCTTATTTGTAGATGATCATTAGAGAGAAGAACGGCTAAAAATCTGCTGAGTCCATTGCTTGTAAGAACCACACAGAGGCTCACACAAAGGAATTTGCACAGATTTAGTAGCTTGGCACCCTACTGGGGAATGATCCCAAGGGAGTGGTTTTTTCAGCCTTAAAAGGATCAGAATTCACTATCTTACAAAGGATTTCATTCTGTGGAGCTCTCCAGAGAGTCTGCTCATATTTATAGTCTCCCTCCTTTCAAAATCTACTATCTCCCTTTTGAAAGTTCTCAGAGCTAGCAGAACTCTGCTGGCATGTCTTTACTTTTTCCAAAGAAAACCAACAATTATTATTTCCTTCTACAATGTTATATACATTTTAATATATTTTTCCAACATAATATTTTTATTGATCCTGCAGGGGTTTCACATCACACACCCCTATCACATACATTGTCTAGTCCTTTCCTGTCTCTTGCCCTCAGCCCTTGTTAACCTCATCCCAGGGGAAAAAAGTTCAATTTGTGTTATCTACAGATTCCCTGGGGCTTGGTCAAACTCTCTGTAGCCTGGCCTCTAAATGAAGTTGAATCCTTCCTCTCCCTTATATGCATTTTTAATGGGAGTGAATGAAACTAAGAATATAACCCTGTGATTTCTTATTAAACTCTAGGTTCCTTAATTGTTTGCACTATCATAACCTGTTATATTGTAATGGAATGTTTGTGCATTCATATTCTAACATCTATTACACTATTCATGCTACTCAGACTTTTGTGCCTTCATGAGTTTATGACCTTTGTACATCTAAATTATTAAATCAGACAGAATGAAGGATGGTATCCTATGTCTTATAAATGTGGATTATTCTCTCTATAACCAGTTCTCTCTTAAACTAAACAGTAAGATTTGAGTTGTGATAATGTAAAATAAATGAATGACAAATCAAACTTAAACATGCTAAATCCCAAGGAGTGGGAAAACCACAGCAATCTAAGTTCAATGCGCACATTGAATATTTACTTGCTATGTGCTAGCTGATGCTAATGAAATGAGCAAGACATGGTGTCTATTGTCAAGATGCAAGGAGTACTTACATTTCATTAGAGAACATTAATCTGAAACATGATTTGTAAACCTGCGTCAAGTGTCATGGTGGAAGAATGCATGGGCTGAGCAGACAGACTTCAGCAATGATCACAGTATCTTCCTTTCCTAAATGATTGGCTGAGTAGCCACGTATAAATAAGGTGGCAGCTAGAAGAGGGGACCGAATGGTGGAAGACAATGTCAAGCTAACAAAGCATAAGCAAGGTGTCAGGAGCTCTATACTACTTGATATGAGTTACTTGATATGGGCGGAGGAAGGCTATAGACCAGGAAATGTTCTGTTGGTCTCACTGAGTGTTTTAGACTCTAGAGATATGGCAGCAATTGCTTCATTTTTCACAATCTAGAAAAATTTCAGAATGAGTTTCGTTCAACGGAACTTTCCCTTAGTAAGTCTGTAGAATGGAATCATGCTGTTTTAAACTATGTGGATTTGGTGGAAAATCCTTCACTGGGCTTTTCCCTGAAACGTTACTTACCCGGCTTTAGTTATTATATATTTACCCTTGCTTGGAAGTCAATGAATATTTTCTTCCTTCCAACAATTGCTCATAATTGGGGTGAATGGAAAATCTTGCACATAGAAAGCAAGGTCCATCTGAAGATTTGGAGTTAATGTGCATATTATGTTAAGTAGCCCAAAGATCAGTGGTGCTGAAATGAGACACAGTGAGATGAGGGTCAAAAAGTGTAGCCTCATCATGAGGATGTTCAATCCAGTTCAGTGCTTTGTAATCCTACATAAAAGCAGAAGGAAGATTATGTGGTGAAAGTGAAGGGACCAAGAAGGAGGAAGGGGTTAGTGAGGGAGTGAGGATGCACAAAGAAAGATGGGGGTGGCAAATATTAACGAAACACAGAAGATATATGTATTGACAATGTTGTATTGAAACTTATTATTTTATTGCTTACTAAAAATAATTTTAAAGGGCTTCAGGATTTTACCTTCAGGCTAATGGGACACCACCAAGATAGGAAAGCCTGACTCAGATTAGTACAGATTAAGGATCAGGTACGGGGATGCCAGAAAGATGGATGGCAAACTAGCAACCCATTCTGCAATTCATGGAAGATCCAGAGGCCATCACCAGTGGGGTCGGGGCACAGACAGACTACAGACTGGGGTGCTGTAGAGTGGTCAGGGTCAGGAATACGTGATGCTGGACATGGAGTTAGGCATGCTGTACTCTATTCAGAGCAGACACTGGAGCAAAACATGTGGTTTATTAGTCTGGCCATTTATTAAGCCTTTGATATTAGAAAAACCACCTTTCTCCCCAGTCCAGTCACTCTTTGTTTCAGCTAAATAGTGCATTGTATCACTTGTCTGATACATTTGTTGCAAAGACATTGTTTCATTTGTCTGATGCATTTGTTGTGGATACATTGTATCACTTGTCTGATACATTTGTTGTGAAGACTGGTGAGCAACATTCATCAGTCCATCTGGAACAATGTAAAACCTCATTCCACAGTAGTGGACACTGGATTTGGGAGTGGAAGGAAGGTTGTGTCTATGTTAATTTCTAGTTCCTGGAGCAGCCATTGTGGGAGAGGTCGTGGCAGAAGGAGCCTCAGGGAAGGGCACGAAGTGATCCTGTGCTATTTGTTATTTGTCCCTGATGTGAGGAATTCCGGATAATTTATATGAAAATCAAAAGCAAGTGGCCTCTTCAAGGACAAGTGAGAGAGCACAATCCAGGAGCACGAACAGGAAGATGTTTGCAAAAGATAGAAAAGTGAGGGGAAGGAGGTACATTTAGGAGGCTTTGCAGCATAACGCGGCTGAACAATAGAGCAGGTTGTGGGAGACTCAGAAAGGGAGGGGCAGAAGGAGAGGGGGCAGGGCACCCCATCTGGATCTTTATTGGACAAGTCAACATCATGGTCTTTATGCCAAAGTGGAAGGAGAATCACTGAAGTGTTTTAAGTCAGGCAATAATTAGATTTGCATTTTAGAAAATCACTTTATCACCAGAGTTACGGTTATCTAGGTGAGAAATGATGCAGAGTTGGATTAAAGGGTCTGCTCCAGGAGATGCAGAAGAGTTGCAGGCTATTAAGGGAGTATGAATTGATAGTGCTTGTTGACTTGAAATCTGAAAGTGGGGGGAGGGGAGGAGCGTAATGGGTTGGATTGGACAATTTGAATGAAGTTTTGTAGCCTTCTTAGCTGAGTCAGCAGTTCACACTTGTAATCCCTGACCTTAGAAGGTGCTGGGAAGAGCAAGGTCCCGAGTTTGATGACAATTGGGACTATTGAGTGTGACCCTCTATCAAGGCAAACCAATCCAAATCAAGCCAATATAGAAGTAGATCTCTAAATGGGAATGGTGTGAGTTTTATGATAGTTCTAAAGTATGTGTGTCATCCAGTGAGAACAACAAATTGGTGGCCAGATAACTTTTAGGAGTAAAAGAAATCTTTTACTTTTTCCTTTTTCCTTGTTGAATCCCACTGCTGAACTCTATGCAGTATCAGTTATACTGTTGATACTTTCTCTCAACACATTTGTGTTAAAAATCAACTTCCATTTGTTCAAATTTGTGTGTGTGTGTGTGTGTGTGTGTGTGTGTGGTAGGTTATATTTCTCCTCTGAATTTATAGTTGTCATCTGCACTGACTTGGGAATCTAACAGCTGGAGCTCCCATGCAGGGTGGATACCCTAATCCCTGCCCTTTGAGATGCAAAGGGAGGCGAAGCAGATGGTTGCTGTCTAAAGCTGCAATGAGGGGTTAATCTTTTGTAACAGAAATGTTGGGAAACACAAGATTGCACAGAGTGGTGAAGAGTTCTATGCTCATGGTCTGTGGTTAGTCTTTTAGAAACCAATTGATGAACAAGGTTTTCCTGATTGGACAGATGAGGTGAGGGCAGGGGTGTCATCCCACAGTCTATCATGCAAGACAGGAGTGCGAACCTGAACAGCACCTTCGGGGAGGACAGGAGAAGGTTTAACTAGGGAAGTATGGAAAGCCTAGGGTGATGGTTAACATCAACAGCTTGCAAAGGTCTAGAATCACCTTCATGCAGTATGTCAAGGATTTCCCAAAAAGGATCAGCCAAGGAAGGAAGGGCTACCGCGAGTGTGTGAGGCACCAGTCTATGAGCTGGGGTTCCTGACTGAAGAAAAAGACTCTGTCATAGCACCAGCACGCATCCCTCTGCTCTCTGACTGTGGATACAATGGACCACTCCCCTTAAATGGCAGCCCCTGTGATTGTGACTTTCCCCCCATTGTGGACTTTATCCCCTCAAACTGTAAGCCAGGATAAATCATTTTTTAAAAGTTGATTTTGTCACATATTTCCATCACAATGACAAGGGGAATAATGGATACAAGATATGCTGTCAGCACCTGAGAAGACTGGCTGATACAGTGCAAACCACAGAATGTCCCAAGTAACTAGGAACGAGCCAACCTTACTACAAAAGGCTCATGCGTCTGTAACAAAAGTGTGATGTGAAGGTCATTCTCTTATGTTCAGGGTCAAAGTCGAGGAATAACTGGGGTTTCCTGTGCCTGTCTCATTATGCTTTGATGACAAGCACATGCCTCACGTCTGGCTTATTCCTTGGGTCTTGAGGGTCAAACCCAAGCTCTTACATTTACACGCAAGCCCTTTACCAGTTGAGCCATGTCTTCCACCCCAATGGCTCCTTCTGTTGCACATGTATTAGCTGTAACAGGATGGAAGGCAGGAAGGGATTATTCTAATTTGATGTTTCCCCCTAAATAACAAATTTTTTGTCTCTAGGACTCAATCACCTTAGCTGTGAGGAGAGAGAGTAAATCCCCTGCCTCTTTGAAAGGGCCAGATTATGCAATTCCAGCTATGCTTTGCAGATTGGTAAATTAGAAAAATAGTCCCTAAGATTTTTCAACTTCTGAAAAAAAATGAAAAGAGACATGCAGAAAAGAATGTGTCACTTTCTTATATTTTCTAATGTAATATGTGCTTGATTAAAAAAATCATAAAAGAAAGGAATCCTACAAATGCCTTATGATTGATGGATATTTTGTGTAAATCTGGACTCAGATTGGAAGTGATAGCACTGGCTAATGGAAAGAGAGTGTGTAAATCAATTACCCTTTTGTGCCTTCACTTTATCTCAAGATACAAAGGCCATAGAAAATGAGTCCCAGTCCCAGGAATGTAGCCAAAGAGATAATTGCATGAATTTCCTAGGTGCGGGAAGGTGGTGTCTATTCACATTCAAACACTAACATTTCTGTTTCTCTGTGAATCTCATTGAAAATCATTTGTCTTAAAGGCAGTTAAACACCACTGTGAGAAAATTCTCAGCTTCTTTGAAAACAGTAAAGACTCCTTGCATTTTCAACAAAAGAGAAATGTATTTTTGGAGGTGAGAGATTGTCACTACACAATTAAAGAAAAACCTACAAAAGGACAATACCATCAGGTAGGGAAGAAAGATGGGGGGGAGGGGGCAGGATGGGATTTTAGACACAAGCAAAAAGTCTTTGTGTGCAACAACAGTAGGCAATTGATCATTTGAAATAGAAGTTCTGAATGGTGTGATCTACAAGTCACTGAGCATAGACAGAGGTTAGTGAGTTCCACTTAAACAGAGGAGAAAGCCAGTTTGTAGGGAACAGAGTCCATGCTTAGGGCTTTTCCCTATTGATGGTCTTTGACCAGACTCTCCCAGGAAGCTCCCTGCCCCACCCTCATGAGCTTCAGTGTGAAGAACTCTGTATCTAGGGCTCATGGTGGTCAGGGTTTCAAGTTCTGCACTGAGAATGTATTCACCAAACTTCCCAGTTCTTATGGGATGAATTTGAGGCTCTTTTTTAGGAGGCCTAAGTTGTGATTGACAGCCTAGGAAGCTGAAGGCCCCCAAAATGCAAGTGAGTACTTATTGCTGTTGCTTCCATGGCAACACACCCAGGATTGGGGCAGACAGGTAAGGTTTTAAAGACAGCCTTCTTTTTATAACTTTCTCTTATCTTATCCTTCTTCCATCTGACCGTGGTTACCATGGCAACCAGATCAGAAAGGCCATCCACAGCCAGAACTCTGATTTGCACTGTGGATTTTCCAAGTGCCAGACAATTCCTTGCACATCCAGGGGAGGCAAAGCAGACTTCAGCAACAGCACACCTGTGAGTCATCTGAGGAGCAGCCAGATGGAAACTGCCAGAAGCGCCTTGGATGCCACAGCTCTCTGGGATGTGAACACGACTTCCTGTGGAGGGTCTCAGCTGAGGTCTATGCCTTTGTGCAACTGCATTAAATCTATAAACTGACAGTCTGTAAGGTGTTTTCTTTACAAACAGAGGTATTGGGCTTAAGGAATAGAAGTCTTGGGGCAAGTCACAGTTAGCATTTGAATTGCACAAGCATGCAATACACGTAGGAACTGATCTACCTCTTGCAGTCACTAATGACACAAACTTGGATAATTCAGTGTTTACAAACCTGGTTTCATAGTCGATGAATGAGACCAATCTTCCTTTTCATTGTATGCTGCCTGATGTGCTGGTTAATATTGCTTGTTAACTTGAAAACATCCAGAATTACCTAGCAGACAAGTCTCTGGATGTGTCTGTGTGGGAGTTTCTAGATTGGGTTAATTGGATAGAAAGACCTACCCTAAGTGTGTGACATCATTCCTTGGGCTGAAGATCCGAGGCGGAATAAAGAGGAAAGCGAGCCGAGCACAGCAGCATTCATGTCTCTGCTTCCCGCGTCCTGAGTGAGGATGCAGCGCCATCCTCGTCTCCCTCCTGTCCCCATGACTGTGGTCATGATGGGTTGTACTGTTGAACCATGATCCACAATAAGCACCCTTCCTCCCCTCCTTCCTCCTTTCCTCCCTCCCTTCCTCGCTTCCCTCCTTCCTTCCATCCCTCCCTCCCCCTTCCCTCCCTCCCTCCTTCCTTCCTTCCCTCCTTCCTCCTTTCTTCCCTTCCTTCCTCGCTTCCCTTCCTCCTTCTTTCCCTCCCTCCTTCCCCCTCCTTCCTTCCTTCCTTCCTTCCTTCCTTCCTTCCTTCTATTGCTTTTATCAGACATTTTGTCTCAGAAAGGAGAAAATTGATTCCCATCCACCAATGCATGATGGTTTATATAAAGACAGTGAAGAGATGCATATAGATGGGTAAAAGGGGAAGCAAAATAAAATGTTTTCTCACCCATCTCTTCAGATGCTAGATTTCATGCTTCAAAAATGTCCTTAATACTACTTTGTATACACTCAAATAGAGACTGTATCTGTATATTGTTTTATTCAATATTGAATAAATATTGAATATTAAATATTTTAAATGTCTTGGAAAACCCTCAGGTGTGACTTCTCCCACTCAGGCCACACGAGTATAAATATGTGGCATTTTCCGATTGCAGGAGGGTCTTGCTCCTAGGAGAAAGAATATCTCGAGAGATATTTTCTGCATATGAGATATTATAGGAAGTCACTGTGGGACCTTAATTAAGCCAATTAAGCCTTAATTAAGCCTTTGTCTCTGAAATGAAGAACTTCCTTCTAAAAAAATCCAAAAACCTTAAAGTCTGTAGCTGCAAAAATACGTCATAGGTTTTTTTTTTTTTTTTTTTTTTTTTTTTTTTTTTTTTTTTGGTTTTTTGAGACAGGGTTTCTCTGTGTAGTCCTGGCTGTCCTGGAACTCACTCTGTAGACCAGGCTGGCCTTGAACTCAGAATTCCACCTGCCTCTGCCTCCCAAGTACTGGGATTACAGGCGTGCGCCACCACGCCCAGCATGTCATAGGTTTTTAGTGTCGGTAGTGTTGTAGTTCCCTGCCTGACCTAGACTCCAGCTGTAAATTAGTTCTGCTGATTTCCCGACATCATCCTGGTAAAATGCTGAGTTGCATGGTCAGCAATATTGATGCCCAGGATATAACATAGACTACAGACTGTGCTAAGAGCACCTTGACTTTGACGCAGAGCCTACAGGTTCCAGTGGCTGACTCAGTACTCTACAGTACTGCCTGGTCTGCTCTATGCTCCTTAGTATTGCTGTTTAAGTAGCTCAGCATCACGCTCATCTGTCAGATCTCTCAGGTGGAATGTGTGCTCTCTATACATTTGGAGCCTCGCCTTGTCTCTAGTTAGTGAATAGCATCATCTTTAGGTATTGGCTGTGTAAGACACACACACACAAAAAACGGGGGTACCCCAGAACCCCACGCCTTGGAAGCTGTCACCCCAATCACTCACGAGAAACAGTCTTGATGCAAATAGCAAGAGGGATTTTAATTCCAGAGCTCTGGGGGGGGGGTCACAGTCTTACCATGCAGGGTAATAGAGTGTGAGCCATGCGGGCAGAATTGGAGTGGTTTTATAGAGTTTATTGGAGTGGGTCTTATAACAGAACCCACCTACCACAAACCACCATAGCTTCTAAGCCAATCAGTTCAAACCATCCGAGCCCACGCTCTCTGAGAACCAATCAGCCTCCCACAGAGGCCGGATGAACTAGTTAAGTCATTTCCGCTTACGTGGCCGCCACATACGCATAGCGTCACATGCGTATTACATGGGTGCACAGCATCACATACGTAATTCCCGTTATGCATTTCCTGTTACAGGGCCAGGATTACGTATTCAAAGCCCACCCTCCCCCACTAGCAGTAGGTGTTGGGGACCTGAGCGCCCCCAGGCATGAGCCCAGCATCCCCGCGTTGATTCTGCCAGCCCCAGCAGAGATTGTCCTTGCCACAGCCGCTCCACGGAGGTGAGACGGGAAAAGACGCCAGGGACACTCCCAGCCCAAGGTTCGCAACCAGACCCTGGAGACAGGTGTGATGTACACACACTTCCAGGCCAACAAAGAGTGGGCTGAACCTCTGCTTCTTTGGGGTCACCCAAGACTCAGGCATGGGGAATTCCTAGCCTGCAACTTATCTTTTCAGCTGTAGTAAAGGACATCAATCATGGGGTGTGAAGAAGAGATAGTCTTCAAAAAATGATGTTAGGGAAGTAGGAATACAAAATAGAATGGAGTTGGATTCATATTCATATAGTATCAAATTAGAAAGCTAACTTGAAGTTGACTGAGGATATAAATGTAAAACTTACAATGACAAAACTGTTAGGCAAAGCAAGTAAATTTTCTTACCGTGGTTTTCATCTATGATACCTTGGATATGACACCTACATCACCAACAATGGAAGAAAGAGAAATCTCACCAAACAGACACCGAGCATGTCAGGAAGCACCACCGAGAGAATGAAAACTCACAGGAATGTGGGGGCGATTTGCTAATCATATAAATGACGTCTTTAGTAAGCAGAATCCAGAAAGAACTAAAAATCAGCAGTATGTAAACAAAAACAGCTTCCAACAAAAGGTAACAGAATCAACTATGCCTGCTCCCAAGGAATGAAAGCAGGCTCAATGGTGCTTCTTACTGGAAAAGCAAAATTGAAGCTGTGCGATGCCTCTTCATACCCATTAGATGAGGGTGTGGAAAATGGGCCACTCTTTAGAATTTTACATGTCAGATGATGAAGCTCCTATGGAATACAGTGTGGTGGTTCCTCAGAGGGTAAATGCATAATGACTGCATGGATCCAGAATTTTCTCTGTTTTGGATATATTCAAAGTAATTGAAAGGATACATTGAGTAAATATTTGTACATGAATTTATGCAGCAGCATAATCATGATAGCCAAAAGGTAGAAACAATAAAATATTCAGTAATTGCCAAGGAAAGTTGGTCTAGACAGTGTAATGGGGTTCAGTCTTGAGGAGAATTCTGATAAATGTGAGGGCACAGGTAAAGCTGGAGGACTCTGATAAGTAAATCAAGTCAGGGCACTGTGATAGTTAATCTTGCTCATCAACTTTATACCATCTAGAATGACTGGAAGGTAGATCTCTGGGCTTGCCTATTGCGGAAATCTTGATTTTATTAATTGATGTAGGAAGGCCCATCCACGGTGAGTGGCACCATTCCTGGGTGATATGGAAAGGAAAAAGGTGAGCTGAGCATATGTGTTCACTTTTCTTTGCTTTCTTATTGTGGACACAATGTGGGCAGCTGTCTCAAACTCCTTTCCACCATGTGTCTGCTGCCATGATAGACTATCCTAGAAACTTGCACAAAAATAATTTCTTTCTCCCTTGAATTGCTCTTGATATTGTCACAGCTACAGGAACAGTAATTAACATAAGCCCAAAAAGAAACTTACAGAGTGAATATTCACGTTTACTCGACACAAACGACACAAACGAATCACCTGGAAAGAGCCTCAAACAGGGATTATCTAGATCAGATTGACCTGTAGATACATCACACTGATTATCTTGCTGACAAAATCGGGGTAGGAAGACCTCTCCACTGTGGGTATCGCTGTTCCCCAGGTAGGGGATCGTGAACAATGCCCAAGTGGAGAAAGCAAGCCGAGCAGAGGCATAGTCCTTGACTGTGAATGTAATGTGACTGGCTGCTCCAGGTTCCTGCCGTCTTACCACACCCTAATGATGATGGGTTGTCATTCATAATGTGAGCCTGGCAAACCCTTATTCCTGAGGTTTCTTTGCTGGAGGCAGATTTTAGCAAAGCAACTATAAATTAAACTAATACACTGTATATATGAACTGCCTAAAATAGTTAAATTCACAGAGATGGAAGGTCAAACATTGATTATCAGAACTGGGTTGGGGGAAGCATGAGGAGTCAGTGATAGTGAACAGAGTTCTGACTTGAGGTGATGAAAGAGGTCCTGAGGATGAGTTGTGGTGATTCAGCATGAGCACACTCAAGACCTCCTCTCTTCATTCTGCCCTTGCAGCACCTTTGGAAATACTGGGATACTCTGAAGGCAGCCTTAAGCCTGCTGAAGGCTGTCTTCTGGACATGATGACTATGGTGCCTCTAAATGTATAGATTGGAGTTTACCAGTAGTAGACCTGCACAAGATCAAACCAGCTAAATTCTAGTATGAATGGGAGAGGGACTTCCAAAACAGAAAAGCTGAAGAAATATTTTGGGGTATGTGTAGGGCCCATGTGGGGCCCTGGTAGGTTTCCCAGTTTCCAGAGTATGACCTTATATCCTTGCACATATGAGCAGCATTAATTGGACTGGGTGGGTTATTAACAATAAATAAATAAGAAAATAAGTAGATAAGTAAATAAATATAGTAATTAATTAATTAATAAGACGTGAAGTTGAGAGGGGAATATATTAGAAAATATGCAGGGATAGTGGAAGAAGGAAATGGAGAGTGAATTTGTTCATATTTTACTGTATATGTACATAAAACCATTGAAGAGCCATTTAATTAAGAGTTTTATAAAAAGAATAATTATACATATACATATATATGTCTTGCAAATGTAATTGTAGTCCTATTTTTATCATACTTCTAGCTATGATTTTAATGTATTGCTTTTCCTATTTCAACACCCTGGAAACATTGTGATCACTTCCTTGAATGCTCTTGTAAGTGAGCTATTTACTGTGTGAAAATGAGCCCTTCAAGCCCAGAATATACTATTTTTCTCTTTTTTTCTAAAATTCTTATGAGATTTAAATTATGGATCCAACGCAACTGAAGACAAAAACAAGCTGATTTCAAGATCTTTTATCAATGTTATCATTATTTCCTGGCCATATTTTTTTCCTGGAGATTCTTAGCACAGATCTTTTAGGGTCTGGACAATACTGTCATTGAAACCCCACAGTTTTAATATTTTAACTATCATAGCATTCTGAATAGCAACTTTACAATTTAGCAGTTATTTCAAGAAAATTTTACAGTTGTTTTGCTCCAGCTCTACAAATGTGTGTGGAAAATAAGGCTTAGTTCTCCAGGGAGAGAATAATTTTCAACAGCATTTTGCTTGAGAGATTTTCTCCACGGAAAACTTGGAAATCTCTTTGTCCCTGTGATCCTAGGATGTTATTTGTAAAAACTCTCAGTGGGGCTTTTTATATGATAATATAATGCTGATTGATGGATTATGAGGTGATTTCCACTATTTTTAAAAATAAATGAAGACCCTCCTCTCCCTCCAAACTAATGAGAGGGAGCACATCAGCAAACAAGGAAAGCAGGCTGTAACCTGCTGAGTCCAGTGTTACTTTCAGTCCCGGTGACTCTCAGTTACCTCTGGGTTATGGTTTAAATCCAAGAGTCAGGTGTATCCTCTGAACCACCTTTGTCTGAGAGAGTCTAGCATTTACAAACGTGAAAAGACACAGAATCCGTGAGTGGCCGAAACAGGCTGTCATTGAATCAAGTGAGAATTGAGCTTGTTAGAGCTGGTTCCACTTTCAAAGTATTTACAAATCAGCAGAGCTGGAATTACCCTTCTGGTTTCAAACGGGGCACAGAAGTGACTTAAATGAAAGACTCCCTTTCTGATTTCACTGTGTGCCAGAGGACTTTTCCTCAATGAACGAGTCAGCATCTCATTTATTAACAATGCAGATACACATCAAAGCCACTATTGAATTTGTCTCTCCCCATTTATTTTGCTTTTCCATCTCTGCAACCTATATTTCTTGTTTAACAAATTGCTCTCGATGTGACGTATTCACAATATGCCCATAAGCGCAACTGAAACACAATTTCCTGCTAGCTTCAGTCAAAATACATTAATCCTCTCGATATTTCCCAGGACAATACTATCTCTTATGTGCAGACTCTATTTCTCTCATTTGGCTGCAAAGGAGAAAAATCCTTGAAAATTGGTTTGAAACACACACACACACACACACACACACACACACACCACGCATGCACACACACAATCAGAACTAAATTGTTCCTGCACAGTTTTCCTTAAATGCTCTTATTTTCATGATGCACCCATCATATCAAACACTCATGTGTAAGTAGAATTAACAATGGAAAAAAAGCCACCTGGCAGCTGAGCCTCTATGTTGACGCCACCATGGTTATCATCTTTATATCAATCAACTGCAATGCTCAAGCTATATCCTTTCCCACCATTCATTTTATGTTTGTGAAACCTGAACACAGGGCTTATGGAAGAGGAAACACCCAAATGCAGTCCATTTTAATGACTATTCACTTGAGAGATATGTGTAAATTGTTGGACATAGTTCAAAATTTATATGCATGTAGGTAAGTGCATGTACATAGGTGGGTACATATGTATATACATACATGAAACTGAGAGGCATATATATAGAGAAGTAATATATAATGTATAATATAATATATAGTATAGTAAATAACTATGTAATATATGATATAATAAATATATGATCTATGATATATAATATAATATGTAATTTGACATATGGGCTATACATACATATGCAAGTGCATATGCAAATGCACATATTTACAGGTAGGTAAATAGGGATATGGGTACACATATAGGTACTAGAGTATGTATTCTAGATGTAAACCTGCAAAAGTATTCAGATATACATGTAAATAAGATATACATAAAAATATATAGCATGTACATAAATAATTAGGAAATGTGGATGCAGATATGCAGATAGACATGCATAAAGATCTACCTGTAGTCATGCTGGAGTATGTTTAACAAGACACTTTTTCATGTCCATTGGTAGATACTGGTGTACGTATGTATTTAGGCATGGGTTTGCTAAATACATAGGTACGTGTGTAGAGCCATGTGTAGAACAATATATGTACACCACACATATATACATCATACATATGCACATCTATATACACACACGAAATACAGACATGTCCAAATGCGGGCATGGATGTACAAACATGGGTAGGCAGTAAGTGGCTGCGAATGTAGATGAGTGCATGCAAGTATTTATGCACACAAGTCGATAAGTTGGTCGCTGCATCTCCATCTTTGCTGCCTCCCAGGGAGAGCTGGGAGAGGAGAGGGTGTTGGGATCCTCGGCATTGCCAGCTTCGGTTGCCTCCTAGATTCATTCCAGCCCCAAGTCTGACACATTCAGTTGTTGCTTTCTGCCCAGCCAAGCCTTGAAGGTATGTAGTTAACATGTCTCCCCTGGCAAGGAAGTTTGAGTTGGTTCTTGCTGTTTGGAAGGAGGTCACAGGCGGTAGTAAACCTCTCTGTTCATCCCTCCGCTTCATAGGTGTTGGCCGCTTGGCAGTCTGTACACTGAGTCTAGAACCTGTTCACATTTTTGATATGATGCTAATCTGAAAAAACTTTAGCTTTGGCTTAAAGGATTGAAGTGTCATTGAGCAAAAAATAAAATAAATAACTTCCTCTCCCCTTTGGCCATATTATCTGACTTTAGCAAATGGATATTTGAGAAATCCCAGCAGGGAATTTCCATTTTCAGGAATGTCATCCACCTCGTTGGAGGTAGAGTGGAACTTACCCAACAGGTTAGACTGGATGACCAGAGAGCCTCAGAGCTCTTATGTTTGCAAAGCAAGTTCTTGATGTTGGTATAGATATATACATGTAGACACTAATAGTATTGAATAGGAATCAGCTTGCTCTCAGCTTTGGGGAAGTCAAAGGTCAATGGGGCTAACTAGATCAACCTCCAGCCCTTTAGTGTCACAGGGAATGTGAGCCCAGGACTGTGGGATGTTTCAAGGGCAGCCAGATATGTGAGTGTGTAAGTGTGTGAGAGAGATGGGAGGGGATTGACTCCCAAATTAGAATGCACAAATCTACCGTCATTGGGGCTTAGACAAAGGAAATAAATGTATTTATTTTGAGGCTAGAAGAAAAAGGGAAGTACTTTTTTCTTAGCTTCTAACTTGGACTTAGCTGGCTGGGAAATCCCTGGTTCCAAAACCAAATACTGTTTTAGAGTCATGTTTAGGAGGCTAGAGAAAAACAGAGCCCCTGGCAGGACCACAGCTCAAGCTGTGCGCATGGGTACTGGATCCCCGGCCGACTTTCCTTTCCACTTTGCTTGGGCCTTGCACAGCTCACCTGGGATCAAAAAGTCTCCAGTGGACTGGAGCTGAGGGAAAGGTTCGTGAAAGTTTGTGATAATTTGATGCACCCTAACCTAAGGACAGGGAACCTTCAGGATGCTTACATTTCTTAAGCGTTCTAGCTACAAATCATTTACAGTAAGAAAAACAAAGTATGAGCAGGCTTCTGCATACATCCTCTTTAAAAGGACAGAATTTGGCCTCCTAGGCTCTGGATGGTGAAAATCCATAGACATTGGGAGGCAGTTTTGTTTGGGAACTGGACTTTTCCTTCTTTTCTTTTTCTTTTTTAAGTTTCCAGGAAGAAGGGGAGAGAGTGGACTGGTTAGTGAGTAGAGGCAGCCGGAGCTCGACCCCGCCTCTTCCCTGATCCAGCACTGGGATGATGATCATGAGCTCACAATGTGCTGCTTTGGGGCTGCGGCTGGCTAGGATCAAAGCCATAGACCACTACTTGAGACATCATCTAAGGTACAGTCAGACAGAAAAGGAGACAGGGTAGGGTAGGAGAGGAGAGGAGAGGAGAGGACTGGGGGGGGATAGTGGGGAGGGAAGGGGAGGGGAGAAGAGAAGTGGAGAGGAGAGGAGAGGAGAGGAGAGGAGAGGAGAGGAGAGGAAAATGAAAGAGGAGGGGAGGGAGGGGACAGGAGGAGAGGAATTACACAGCTCAGCAGAGATACGTTGGGTATAAGTTTTAGACATTACGAAGTGTGAAGAACTGCGCTTGTCTTACAGTTGGGGTTTTCAGGCTCATGTGTACTAAATGCCGATTCAAATCCCCGAAGAAAAACAAAATGATAATGGTTCTTCCTTGATTGGGTTAAAAAAAATTGCCCTCAGTGTGAAGTTGGTGCTTGACATGATTCCAGAGAAGTGGGGGGGGGGAGGGGGCAGGGGGCGGGGACACAGATGGAGGGGAATGTGGGAATTAATCCAATTTTGAGTTGATTGGCATCTTTCTATTGTACAAACTTAAATATTAACGTATTAACTATTCATTTTTCAACAATGACAGGAACTATTAGAGAAGGTCAGATATCTATTTTTCTATTTTCTTTGTAAAAGTGTTTGGCCTAAAGTATCCATTCTGTTGCTTTTTATATAGTAAATAAACCTCTTAAACATGTGATTAATTCATCATTTATAAACTGCTATAGAACTTTGAGGCAGACACATTTTTAAAAGATACAGATATAGTCATAGACCCAGAGAATCAAAATATATACAAAATTCTACAGTCAGTGCTACCTTCTTAATGGTATTCAAAAATGACCCAGCAGAAAATGAAAATGGTAATATTTGTTCGCACCACATGACCGGATCTGAGTAGCCAATGACCTGTGTCCAGCTTGCTAGAGTGTGATATATTATAGTGGCTACAATTTGCTGCAGGCAGAAATCTTAATTAAGGTATTTCCTAAAGAGTGACCTTCAGGGAGTACATTCCCAAATTGGTGTGAAAATAGACAAAGCACCAAACAGCACCAGTGAAAGAGGAAGATGTCAGATATATATTTGCCCTCAAAGACTGGGTTATCATTAATATTGGTAGGGCTGTAGGGCCCCTTCACAAAGCTATCAGCCTTACCCTCTAGGTAGGACATTATTTCTAGGTTGAGCAGAAAACTCTTCCAGGATCTTAATTAGTAAAGACATAGCCCCTTCCTCCACTGAAAATATCCTGTGTCTTAGTGCATGTGGTTTTTTTTTAAAAAATAAATTCATTCTTATTCAGGTTCAGTACAGAAATGTGTACACTGAGGTTTTTATTTTGTATATGCATGGTGAATGTGTTTGTGTATGTCTGTGGATTTGTACATATATGTATGTGTCTGTATGTCTCTCTGTGTATGTGTGCATGTATATGTATATATGTGTCTGTGTATTTTATGTGTGCCTATGTGTGCATGTCTGTGTGTGTGTGTATGTATGAGTCTGTGTGCTTCTCTTTTTGTATATATGTATGCGTGTTTATGTTTATATGTGTCTCTCTCTCTCTCTCTCTCTCTCTCTCTCTCTCCCTCTTTCCCTCTCTCTCTATGTTTTGTTCTTCAGAAGCTGATTAGAATAGAGTGACTGGCCTGTAAGCACTGGATCCACCCATCTCTACCTTCTCAGAACTGGGACTACAAGTATCTATCATCACATCCAAGTTTTATGTGGGTGCCAGAAATCGATCTCAGCATCGTGTGCTTGTTCATCAAACACTTTGATGTTGGTTGAGCTTCCTAGCCTCAAGTGTAGGCTGTTACTCTTTGTTTAACCAGCCACATATATGTCTGGAATTCTTTAGGTGGATAACACTGCTGAATGCGTGCTGTTCTTGCAGGCACAGTCTGATCTTTAGAAGGAGATAGGGTTGTGGTAAGCAAATCAGAATGAAACAGAAACACTAATCTAGTTGGAGAGTCTTTAGTGTAAGCTGTGCCTTCTCTTTTGAGAATGTGTGATGTCTCCTCTGGAGGTAAAGATGGATCGCTCTGCTTCAAGCTCCACAGACTGCTGGCATTGGGCCTGCCCATACAACGATGTAGCTCAAATCAGTTAGATTATTTCTTCCAGATTTCTCCAGGCTGCTCAAAGTATGGTGGCCAAATGTTCCTTAATCTGCTCCTTTCCCTGGCCAGAAGTATTTGCTGTTATTTTAACTCTTAGACATTTGACCAGATTCTTATTAACTTTAGTGGGCTCACAGAGTCAGCCGACCTTGTCTGTTTTTGGCAGGACACGACCATGTATTTCTGGAATACACGAACTATATCAGGGCCCAGAGCTAAGTCATCTGGTGGCGTCTGGAAATGAACCTGCCATTTGCACAGCACAGCCGCTTGTGATCTAACACGCTTCTGTCATTCCCAAGGAAGAAATATCTCTACAGCCCTGGCTGTGTGCTGGCTTAGAGGTATGGAAGTATTAGAAGAGGAAGTATGGCACTAGGGTTTGGAATCTGCCTTTTTACCTTTGTATAGAATTTTATATTTGTGTTAGAAGAATGAAGACAACAATATCATTCCCAGAATTTTAAATATGAGAAGTCAAAAAAGATGGAAAAATGGGTTTTAAAATAAAAATTATCATTATACCATTATTATGTCATTTATCTCAATATACTTTGTCTTAAGTCAGCTTAACGCCAAATTTCTCAAATAGGCATCACTAAAAGCTTGCCATAAGAAAACATAGGGAACAGCACATACAGCTACGTGGTGACAAAGGTGTTAGATGGTTTTTGCCTATTTTGAGGCATTCTGTGGGAAGGAAAAATAGAATAGATTCTGCAGGTAGACTGTTGGCCATTGGGGAATGGATGGATGGTGTGGAGGCATGGAGGGAGAGAGTGGTGTGGAAATCAGTGCAGAAGAAACTTCCTGGAGTTTATGAGTGAGACCCTAGTGAGCGTTATTACTATGAAGGATATGAAGCCTGAACTGGTCACATTTTGTAGTCAGGCAAGGCTTCCAGTGGTGGGACTGGGTTACATGTTGTTGAGCTGTTGGCTGGGGAGGGGGCTGCTCATGGAGATCCCTAAACAACCCAGGCTGATGGTAGAAAAAGAAGGCCACTCTCTGGAAACTGATGGGAGTCATTGCTAAGGATAAGAACTACTCGACTCATTGGGCATAGAGAGGTTGAGCTGGTGTGGGCTTTCAGCCTTCACCCCTACATTCTAAGTCTCTTTGGTAAGAAGAGAAAGTACTCTGTAGGCTACAGAAAGGTAAACATGGGCATTAGATTCTCTACCTGTAGTGTTTCTCACTATAGTGTTTCCTGCCTGTAAGATGTGCTGGGGCATTGATAGTGCAGAACTTGTGGGAGTGGCCAACCAATATTTGGTTCAAATGGAGGCCCACGGCACAAGAGGAATCCCATGCCTTACACTGTCTGGATGGTCAGGGACCAGAGACTGGGTAGTCCAGAGACATAGGGTAGATCCAAACAAGACTGGAAAAATCAATGAAATGATGCTTAATGATATTCTGCTATATCCATTGATCAATGGCTTGAGTAGTTGTCAGAGACTTCCTCCAGCAATAGATGGAAGGAGGTACAGAGACCCATAGCAAAACGTGTGTGTGTGTGTGTGTGTGTGTGTGTGTGTGTGTGAGAGAGAGAGAGAGAGAGAGAGAGAGAGAGAGAAAGACACACACACACACACACACACAGAGAGAGAGAGAGAGAGAGAGAGAGAGAGAGAGAGAGAGAGAGAGAGAGAAGTTAGAAGGAAAGGGATGGGGGTTGAGAAGGTGTAAGGGAGTAACTGAGGCAAATAGAAAATATGTTCAAAATACATTGAAAGCCCCAAAGAACTAATAAGCATTATTTAAAATGAAAGCAAATGACCTAATAAAGATAGGCTAATGATGGGCATGACTGTGTGCACACCTGGTACCCACCCCTGTGGGAATCAGGACATAGGCATCAGTGGGGCTTGTTGGTTACAAGCCGAGCTTAAGGTTCAGAGACAAACCCTGTCTGAAAGAATAATGCAGAGAGAGATAGAGCCTGTCATGTATGTTCTCCACTGGCTTCTGGATATGCACACACATCACACCATATATGCACACCATAGACAGGCATGCATACACATGCATATACTTACATGCATTCACACACATACACTCAAACTCTCCCTCACACGTATACACACACCAAAGGCACACACATACATACACACACACAAACACACACAAACATGAAAGACACACAGTCACAGACACAGACACACACCCATGTGTGTGTGTGTTAAACAGAGAATTTTCAGAAGAAATACAAATGGCCGATATATATATTTTTTTATATTTTATATATATTTATATATATTTTTATATTTTATATATAATATATATATAATATATAATATATATATTCTGGATATGCACACACATCAAACCATATATGCACATCATAGACAGAATATATATATATATTATATATATTTTATATATATATAAAACAGTTAAACATTCTTATCCATCAGGGAACGTAAGCTCAAAGCTATGCTGAGATTCTGTTTCACCCCAGTCAGATGGCTTTCATCAAGAAAACAAATGGCAGTGCATTCTGACTGAAGAGAGGAGTAGAGAAAGTAACAAAAAGTATTTTCTTGCCCGCTGTTGGATGGAGTATAAGTTGATGCAGTCATTATAGTAATCAGCGCAGAAGTTTCTCAAAAGTCTGCAACACTGCCATACAATCCATCTACGCCATTTGCGGACACACCCCAGAGGACTCTGTATCCTCCGTATGTGCTCACCCATGTTTGATGCTGCTCAGTTCACACAAGCAAGCAACAGAGTCAGCCGAGAAGCCCTAGAGCAGATGACTAGGTCATGAAAATGTGGTACAGACACACGATGGGATTTTATTCAGCCATGAAGAAAACAGAAATCATGACGAATCCAGGGAAATGAATGAAACTGGGAAAAATTTTTTAAGCAAGATAAACTAGGCTTAGAAAAACAAACACTGCATGCTCTTTCTCATATGTGGATCCCAGCTTCTAATTGTTATCCATTCATTTTGTTGTGAGAGTGAGTGTGTTTTAGAACACTTGTGGTTTGAAAATAGAAGAGGGAAAACTGAAGAAGGGTATAAGCCAGTTTGGGGAATAGAGAGATGGATGCGAGAAAGGAGTGAGTGGGAGGAGGCTCAGCTGAAATGAAGTATACATGAAAATACCTGAGGAAATCTGCTACTTTGTGATCTAATTATGTGATTACCTGCATAAGACCTGTATACTCGTATGTGTGTATGTGTACATACATGTAGATACACATGTGCCCGCACATATATACATGCACACATATATACACACATGTACATATATACACACATGCATGCACACACATGCCTACACACATGTGCACACACATACATATACATATACCCACATATGCACACATGTGTCCACATGTCCACACATGTCCACAACACACATATGCATACACACATGCACACACATGTACTTGCATGTGCACACATGTGCAAACACATATGCAAACACACATGCACACACACACACACACACACACACACACACATACACACACACACATGGAGATGAAAGAGAACCAATATAAGTAGGAGGAATGAGAGAGAGTAATGGCCAGGCGTGAATATGATCACAATATGTTGTGCACATGTATGAAAGAAATGGGAGAACTATCAATAAAATAATTCTTATGGGGAAAGAGAATCAAGAGAATCAAGTGGTAGGCTTGGTCAAGGTAACAGCAACCCTGAAACAACACAAGCAGGAGCTGCATTGGATCACGCCTTGCTTTCTCAAAGCCAGCATAGCTGTCTCTTTGGGAAGCTCCCAAGTAAGCAGGTCGGAGGCTGTGGTCAGCCTCGTGGTTAGGGGAGGGGCGTATGGAATGTGAGCTCTAAAGCAGCAGGTCATACCGGCTAACAGCAAAAGAACACGTGACTAGCACACTCTTTTCTCTATCTAGCTCTTACAACATTGCACATTTCTGTGGAAACACTTCGTTGTTGTTGTTATTTCTGGTTGAACCAGTTTTATATAATCTCATTGACACCTCGTATTCTGGCACCTACAGAATATGCCAATGTTCTTTATTTGATTAAAACAAAGAATCCTCTTGGTGACAAGTCTAGACAGGAAGGAAAGCCTCTAAGCTGTGTGTTCCCACCTGACTTGAAACTTTGTCAAATCAGTTGTCATTCTGCTTGACAATTAGTGGTACCAATTACACAAAAAGCCCAGTGCTAAGGTGCATCTAGTTTGTGGAAAATGAAAATGAAATGAGCAAAATCCGATTTAATGAGCCCGGTGACCTTGAGACCCCCCCCCCTTAGCCTCCATCTGGCTGGAGCTTGTGGTCCTCCTTACTCAATCTCCCTCCCCATCTCCACCCTACCTCACAACAAGGTTGGAGGTTTCTTTGACATAAGATCTCAGGAAAAAGAGAAAAAAGAAAATGAAAAGCAAAGTCCAAGGCAGAAGGCTGGCTTTCATGTTCTGCCTGTGTTGATCACAGCTGAGTGAGTCGCCTCTCCGAGTTTCATTCTTACTGTGATAAAAAGCAGGAAACACTTCCCTTGCGTGCCTGTCTGGATTATTGCGAAATGCAATGGGGAAAAGACAGAAGAGAGCTGCTGCTCACTTGGAAAATGCCTCAGAAGGAAAATGATTGTTATTTCTTCCTCTTAGCCTTTAGTAACTTCTACTGCTTAGTTGGTAATTTGGGTATCTATCCCCATTCAATGGTTTTCATTCAGTTTCTGCCTTCTGACTTAGGGAAAGGAGTTTAAAATAAGATAGGGAAGCATATTGTCTTAGCTATGATCCAATATGGCTAGCATCAAGTCAGAGACCTGTTTGGAGAAGGCTGTGACAACCAACAGAAAGATTGCAGTGTCATGATGGATCTTTAGAAAGTGGAAAAAGCCTAGAAGAAGAATCTTTCTCTACCTTCTTCAGATAATACACCTTTTTTGAGACCTTGAGTTTGAATTTCTGGCCTGTAGAGTTAGGAGAACTGTGCCTCTCAGCCGTTTTATGCTCCACAGCACAGAACAAGCACACTGCTTTGTTCCAGCAGCCATAGGCAACTCCTTGTAGGCCTGAAAAGGTTTCTGTCCAAGTACAAGATTAGGGACAGAGATGAGAGAGGGAGGTACCCATGGTATGTGCGTCTTATGAATGGAGGAGGTACCCACGCTGTGCATGTTATTAATGGAAGAGGCACCCAAGACATGCATCTTATGCATGGAGGAGGTACCTAGGCATGCATCTTATGAATGGAATCTGGACTGTGAGATAATTAGAGGATGAGGATACAGATGGCAGAAAGTCAGGAAGACATCGGAATGGGAGAACAGGATTCTGCAGGATAAGGTAATGAAAGCATTGTTACTGTCTACTATAGGCCTTGATAGACAGACAATTCATGTCATACTCTGTAGATGGGTCCAGTAATGCCATATCAAATGTGGGCAAAGCACACTGCTACTTAAAAATGCCCAGAACGTGACTAGAGATGACGCAGTGATGAAGAATACTTGTGCCTCTTACAAATGGAACCAAGTTTGGTTCCCAGCCCCCATATCATGGCTCACAACTATATGTAACTACTATTCTAGGGGATCTAGAATTACTGCCTCTGCAGGAACCATGATTGCACAATTAGCAAGTACACACATTCAAGGAAAATACTCAGAAACATTAAATAAAATGAATGAATTACCACCCCCCACAAAACAGACAAGTCTCAGATATATTTTAAAACTATGTAACAACATAAGTGTGTGTATATGTGTGTGTATGTGTATGTTTATATGTCGTGTATATATATGTATGAAGGTGTTTGTATGTGTGGAGGCCAAAGTTCAGTGTTGAGTCTCCACTTCAGCGGCTGTCTACTTAGTTTTTTCAGATAGGGTCTCTCTCCTGACGTGAGTTCCGTTTATTTGCCTAAGCTGGCTGGCCAATGAGCTTTAGCGTATCTGGTTGTCTCTGAACGTCCGTTGCTAGTGTTGTGAAAGCAGGCCTCTTTGTCCTTTTTGTGGGTGCTGGGAACGGTTTGTTTCAGGCACTTGACTCTCTGGCCCCCACTTTTGGCATCTATTCACTGTTTTTCAAAATGCTTCATTACAGCCACGAACACAAGCAGAAGTCACCACTTCACACACCTTTTGATTATGTGATCGCATTCTCTCAGGAATGGGAATTTCAGCAGCATCATAGTTACAGTGTTTTATCCCTGCCATTTGACAATGGAATGTGTGTGCTATTTACAAGATTCCAGGTGGCACAGAATGGAGAAAACTTTAGTTCTTTACTGTTTTCTAGTTTGTGCTTGATAATTTGGTTTCATTTTCTGTTTATTTATTTGAGTGTATTTTTTTTAGAAGGGTCACTGTTTCAGTTTTACACCATGATATATTCAGATGAGAACAATGATGTATAAGGACGCAGATGATAATGGTGCTAACATTCGTCTCTGTGAGCTACAAAGCAAAGCTAAATGAAGACTCTGAGGATTCACGCGCACATTTGTTAGTACTTTCTGAAGATCTTATCAGTCTTTTCAGTGGCCTATCTCAACTCATAGGCTCATAAATTATTTCTTGAGTTAACTAAGTACTCATTAGGGTAAGTGCTGAGCGTATGCTGCTATAAAATAGATGTCGTCCTGTTCTTAGACTGAAAAATCAGTATAGCTAAACATGCTAGAATCTAAGCATCATTATGCTAGGCACAGTGCAAATATGCATGCTTATGATCAGGGGAGCACCCAGCATGTAGAACCCCCCCAAACTGGTCTTCACCCACAATTTCTTTCTCAGAATACTGATTTATGTGTTCAGCAGAAAAGTCAAAATTTGTGGTTCTAGTTCAACTTTGCCATGAATTACTTTTTCTTGTTGTTTGGTGATAGTCAGCACATAGAAATATAATTGATAGTGAAAGCGGGAAGCTGGTGTTAAGCTTTGCAGGCTTAGATGGAGAGTTTCTCTGTATAGATGTTCACTGAGGGAGATAGACACAGGGTCTGATTAATTTTGGTGTATGGTTTTTTTCACTTGCAATTTTTTATAAAAAGTTTATATTTAAAAAGTTCTTAGAAAAGAAAGTAATGCCAAACTCATACTGTCCTGCTTTTTATTCTTCTCAAATCAAATGTTAAAATATTGAAGGAACAAATTTATCTTTAGACAATATCAGTGTCTCTTTCTAAAAATTAGCTTGGATTAATAATCATTGTTTGGTTGAAACTTGGACTTCTGAATTTCTGTGTTTTGTATACTCTGAAGTCTGTCCATATTTGCACAGGTGTATTGAAATATTGTGTTTCTTAGTGAGTGTCTGATTTTTGAAAGCTACAATAATAACACCACCCACTACGAATTGGGAGTGGAAATGACCCTTTGTTCTAATTTTCAAAATCTGTGGACTACAACAGCACCCTCGGGGACTATAACCAATGCAATAGATTAAAAGCCTGTTAAATGATATTTTTGGCTTGGCAGAGCACCAACTGCTAGTTTACCCTTTGGCTCTGATTATGTTGAAGTATGGCAAAGTTACTATAGCCAGGTGACAGCACTAATGTGTCACTGTGGACTGCCTTTAAATAATTGTGAAAGCAAATGTAATGAGCTTTACTATCTAATTCCTGGGTAGAAAAATCAGCCCGGCAGACACAAAACCCAAGCATCATGTGATTCCCCTCCTATATAGAAACTTCACTGTATACCTGGACCTATGATATGAGAGTAGAAAGAGGAATCTATGGGAAGAGGAAGAGGATCAGGAGGGGGCAAGAGAGACTCTTAGGAGAGGGTGAACACAAAGTAATCAATACACTTGAACAGAAGTGGGTTTTTTGAAACTCATTGCTTTGTAAAACTAATAGAGATGAATAACAAAAAACAAACAAAAACTAAAATAAAATCTGCCTGCGCCACACTAAACTGATGACAGTGAATGTGTGTGTGTGTGTGCGCGTGTCTTTGACCTCCCAAATCTCTACTATGGGTGTTAATCTACCTTTGATACATTACTATCAAGTACAATGAATGCCTGAGATGTTAGAGAGAGATGCTTTAAGGAAATTCTCCCATGCCTTCCCAAAATTTGCATCTATAATCTATACTGGAATTCAATGATGATATTTGGCAAAAGTCTATGAAGGTTTTTTAAAATATTGGTTTAATGATTTTTTAGGTGTTCTTTTCTTCCTGTTTCAAATTCCCTACCAATGCACAGGTATTATTTTCATTTTTCTGAGTCATCTACTGAGTTTAAATAGTTTCATTCTGATTAAAATTGCATTTTCAGGATAGAGCATATGGTATGGCGGATTTGCAAATTGCTTTCTCCTATGTAGTAGAAATATATATTGCTGATCTGAATTCCTTTAAGGTTACTACAAAATCAACCTTGTGGGGAAAGTAGATGAAAGCATGCCGTGCAGGCCTGACAACATGAGTTTGATACTTGAACCCAGGTAAAATTCAGAGGTAGTGGCATGTATCTTCCTATGAGGACACAGGAGCTGAAGAAGGAACTGAACAGAAGTGTGCTAAGCCAGCTAACCATGATTGTGTGACACAACAGCAAAAACAAGAGAGATCCTGCCTTAACAAGGTGGAAAGAGAAAACCAACATCCAAAAGTTGTCCTCTGGCCTCCATATGTGAAACACACACACACACACACACACACACACACACACACACAAACTAAATAATCAAAATTAAAATTACAATATTTCCTCTAATAACATTTAGCTCCTGGAGAACTACCAGCAAAATTAACCATATAAAAGGTCTACACTATGCAACCTATACAAGCTATGTTTCAATAAGTACATCTAATATCTAGTTAACATTTGAATTACTTATATTCCTTATATTCCTTATAATATAATATAAGTATAATATAATACTTATATTCCTTAAAGGACTCATGGAAAACTCACAATGTCTGAATGAAGTTGAAACTATCTTAGACTTTTCAAATGCAGGCAAATCAGTGATAGTATGACAGGTATTTAAACATTTATATTTAGGTTGATGCATGGAATTCTAACCCTACTATAGACTTAAGCAGGCAGAACATATTCCTAGCAATGATTTAGAGCAGACTTTAGTTCCTAAGTTATATGAAGTTTCAATGGGTTGTAGATATATTTCATGGCACTTACAATTGGTTTTTTTTTTGTTGTTGTTGTTGTTTTTTGTTTTTGTTTTTCAATTTCGAGACAGGGTTTAACTGTGTAGCCCTGGCTGTCCTGGAACTCACTCTGTAGACCAGGCTGGCCTCGAATTCAGAAATCTGCCTGTCTCTGCCTCCCAGAGTGCTGGGATTACAGGCATGTGCCACCACTGCCCAGGCACTTACAATTGGAAGGAAAGTGAAAACCTTTGTAGTCATCATGGTTGTTAGCATCATTGTTACTATCAACAACATCATCAACATGATGGCCATCATTGCCACCACTATCATTGTATCATTATCACTATTAGCATCATCACTGAAATTATTATCATTACCACTTACCAGTGGTACCATCATTAGCAACCTCATCAACAAAATAGTCACTCCTGCCACCAACATTATTGTCATTGCCATTGGCATCACCCATGAAGTAATTATTATCACTATTGACATCACCATCAATAACTTATCAGCATCATGGTCACCAATTTCATCAAGACTATCATCATAATCAACATCTCCATTGATGCAATTATTGTCATCAATAGCAATAGCACTGTCAGCAATGATTTTATCAAGATCATCACCATCATTGCCATCAACATTATTCTAGCTTAAATTCTCTTGCAGTGATAAAATACCCTGCCAAAATCAACTTAAGAGGAAAAAGTGATCATTTTTCTTTCCATTCTAGCTTAGTCCATCAGAGCAGGAAAGTCAGCATTAGGAGATTGAAGTATCTAGTTATGTCTACAGTCAAGAGTAGAGAGAAATGACTGGAAAATGCCCACTTCCTTGTGATCAACTTGATTTCTCCACACATACATTTCAGGGACTTTTTCCTAGCACCCTCCTTTGATGGCCTGGAGCTTCCTCTCTCTGTTAATGTAACTAATACAATACACAAAGACATATCCATAGGCCAACCTAACAATCTGTAATTGACACTCTTTTCTCAGGTGATCCTAAGTTTTTGTCAATTAAAGCTAACCAGCAGAGGCATCATCATTGTTATCAGTATTCTTACCACTGGCTCTTTATCAGCATCACATACATCAGTGCCATCAGCATAAATGTTTATGAATGCCATTGACACCATCATAGCCACTATCATCATTATCACTGCAAACACTTTAATTTATGCCTTACTTTCCTTTCTCTAACCATTACAAAATATCTTGACTAACACAAATTGAGAAAGGGTTTTGCTTGGCTCACAGTTCAAGGGTATCATCGCCTATGAGAATTCACAGCAACAGGAACTTGGGTAGTATCACATCATAGTCCGGAAGCAGAGAGTAAAGGAATGCATGCATCGGCTAGGGTCACACTCTCCAGTTATATAATCTAGGGTCCTAACCAGGATCAGTGCCACCCATTGTAAGCCAGTCTCTGTCATCCCCACAGCCATGCCCAGAGGCCTGAGCTCAGGTGATCTTAGAGTTTGTCAAGTTGATAATCAACATTAATCATCACAGTTGTCGTTGATCCATCATTGTCCTTATTACATCCTCCTCTTCACCTCCTTGCCATCTAGCTTAGCCACCATCACACATAGAGCAGGTGCACACAAGGCTATGGACAGCAGCTAAACTAGATTAATGAGCTCCTTTTTACTATTTCTGAATAGTGACACTGATTCTGTCTGAGGTGCCAAAATCCCACATTTCTTCCACGTTTTGCGTTCAGAACTGTCCCCCACTTCCTTTAGGTGACATTACCTGCTTAGGCCATATATCTAGTACAGTATTCTTTCTGTGCCTTAGACAGTTTTATAACTAGACTGGGCTTGGTGGTGCCTGACTCTGATCCTATTACTTGGAAAGTTAACGAGGGAGGATTGCCATGGTTGGGGCAAGCCTGGGAAGGATAGTGAGTTCCAGATAAGTCTGTGCTATTGAATAAGATTCTATCTCAGCCAGATTATGGTGGCATTCACCTTTAAACCTAGCAACTGGGGGCAGAGGCAGCTGGATCTCTCAGTTGGAGGTCAGCCTGGTCTACAGAGTGTGTTCCAGGACAGGCAAGACTACACAGAAAAACCTTGTCTTGAAAAACAGAACAACACAGCAAAAAGTCTACCTGAAAAATCATCCTGAGTGAGGTAACCAATACACTAAAGAACACAAATGGTATGCACTCACTGATAAGTGGATATTAGCCCCAAAGCTCGGAATACCCAAGATACAATTCACAGACCTCATGAAGCTCAAGAAGAAGGAAGATCAAAGTGTGGATGCTTCAGTCCTTCATAGAAGGGTGAACAAAATACCCATGGGAGGAACTACAGAGACAAAGTGTGGAGCAGAGACTGAAGGAAAGGCCATCCAGAAACTGTCCCACTTGGGGATCCATCCCATATAAAGTTACCAAACCCAGACACTATTGTGGATACCATAAGTGCTTGCTGACAGGAACCTGATATAGCTGTGCCAGTGCCTGAGAAATAGAGGGGCATGCTCTCAGCCAACTATTGAACTAAGCACAGGATCCCCAATGGAGGAGCTAGAGAAAGGACCCAAGGAGGAATAACAATATGAACCAACCAATAGCCCCAGAGTTCCCGAGGACATAATTATGAACCCAGAGTACACATGGAGGGACCCGTGGCTCCAGTCATATATATAGCAGAGGATAGCCTTGTCATTAATGAGAGGAGAGGCCCTTGGACTTGTGAAAGCTTGTTGTCCTAGTGTAGCAGAATGCCAGGACGGATGGGTGGGTTAGTGATCAGGGGAGAGGGGATGGGATAGAGGATTTTCTGAGGGGAAATCAGGAAAGGGGATCAACATTTGAAATGTAAATAAAGAAAACATCTAACTTTTAAAAAGGGAGGAAATGGAAATTAAAAAAATAAGAAAAAGAAAATAATTTGTAAGAGTATAAAATATATCAAAGTACTGGTATTTTTTTCTCTCTTTTGAAAATTATAGAGGGTAATTCTGGTATTACTTTCAAACCATCATTCCAGAGGAAATTTTGTTTTTACAACTGTCAGAGGGAATTACATGACAAAAACAATGGCGATTTCCTAACCCATCTTAACACTTATAGGGTGACTTTAAATGACAATCTGTTTGCTAACATAAAAGAATAATTTAATTAATCATATATTTATTTATTCATGAATGTCTACAACACAAAAGGGAAATATATTCAGGGGTGAATCTTAGCAAACAAAGTTTTGATTAGAAAATCACATAGAAATAAAATAGATAGGCATTAATAATAACAGTGGATATTTAAGAAATACTAGATATTTTAGGAAGGTAACTAAATAGAACTGTAGTTTCTGTTTTTGGTGTATTTTTGAAGAAGAATTTATACATAGCCAAGGGTAGCCTCAGACTTTCAATCTTCCTGCTTTAGCCTCCTGGTGCTGACGTTTGTGTGTATATCACCAAGCCCAGTGCTCAGTGTTTTTCCTGTCAAGGCAGTATGGCAGGAAAGATCATTGTCTCGACTGATTGTCTCAGATGAGCATTTTGATAGTAGTTTTCTGTAGATGAGGCAAAGAAATTGTCACGATGCCTTATAGGAATGAGAGTAACAAAACCGATCCTAGCTATTGACTCTGGAAAAGCTGTCACCGAAACCCGGAGACAAACTCTTCACTGCCCTGTTTTGAAGAATGGTATGTGTGGTGCTTAGAAAGCTTAAGCATTTCTTCAGTAAAAGGGGTCTTAATGTGTCCTCCATAAAAACACCTTCTGGAGTCCTGAAATAGCTCAGTCTACCATGCATATGTACATAATTTTTCTCCAGTTAATTATCCAGATATTTCTCTAGCTTTTCAAGGGTAGTTTAGTCCACAATGTATTTTCCAGATAGTTGTATTGAAATTACAAAGAACTTTTGATTAGACAAGAGTTCTGGGCCCCACCCAAATCAGAATCTCTGCGGGCAGAGCTCAAGACTAAGGCTAAAGGGGCTCTCCGTACCCTCTCTCTCTCACTTGTATACACTGGCTTTTCTGTTTCTCATAATTACAGTTAATTTAATTAAAAAGCAAAAATAATAAAAAAAATCAATTTAGCAGGAAACAATCCCACAGAGGGTCTCAATCAAAAGGGCTAGAATATATCACTCTCTCACAGTCTGTTTTGATCCAAGGGTAAAATGTAAACCAGTCAGGGGAATTTACGGACTTCATGTCCTTCACACAATCCTCCATAAATATCATCTCTTCCCACTGGGCATTTCAGGAGGATTAGAAAACAGAATTCAAGGTTTTCCTCACTGACAAGAACCTGCAATGGCAAAACTCCAGTCTTTTACTCTGGATGAATCTACAGAATTCACTAATCAACAGGACGGAGGGCAAGATGAAGATAATGTTTTTGTCTTCCTAGGAGTTTTGCCTGGTGAATGGGCCACTGCCTATCTGATCCCAGTGGTCAGTGGGTGTTACGCTTTGGGAACAGCCTGGTGAGATCTGAAATTAAAACTGCAAGAGGGAGGCAGTTCCTGGAACATCAAGGCCAATTGTTGGCAGCCGAGTAACCCAGCATCGCTACACGATGACACCTACTTGGGAGTCTGCAGCAACTGACCCCAGATTTGCTGAGTTCACATGGAAACAATGTCATGTTAACCCTAATTGACGGTGGCCTGGGATCCTTGCTGTGCCTGGGCATTTCCTGGTGAGGTCCTTAAAGAGAATTGCTTGTACACCTGTTCACTTATTGCTATGACTTGTAACTCAGAGAAGACGTAGTAGAAATTCACTTCTTGGAGTATTTTTAAGGTTGTGTTTTGTCTATGAACACCAGGAAAAAATAGTTCATTCTGTACAATTCACAAACATATGTGCATGCACACACACACACACACACACACACATACACACACACACATACACACACACATACACACATGCACACACATACACACACACACATGCATGCACACACGCATGCATGCACGAGAGCGCACATACAGTTTATCTTTCTAGAGAGATAGCATGTAGTTTTGTCAACCTTATGTAGCCTTTAAAAAGTCTTTTTTATTTTAAAGTTTTTATTGGATATATTCTATATTTACATTTTATTTCCCTTTTTCTGGTTCCCCCCCCCAAAGGTCCCACATGCCCTTTTCCCTCCCCCTGTTCCCCCATCCACCCCTTCCCACTTCCCTGTTCTGGTATTCCCCTACACTTATGCTTTGATCCTTTCCAGCACCAGTGTCCACTCCTTTCCTCTTGTCGGACATCACTTGGTGTGTGGATTGTGTCTTTGGTGTGCCAAGATTCTAGGCTAATATCCACTTATCAGTGACTGCATACCATGGGTATTCTTTTGAAACTGGGTTACCTCACTTAGTATGATGTTCTCCAGCTCCATCTATTTCTCTAAGAATTTCATGAATTCATTGCTTCTAATGTGTATATATACCACATTTTTTGTATCCATTCCTCTATTGAGGGACATCTGGGTTCTTTCCAGCTTCTGGCTATTATAAATAAGGCTGCAGAATTCTAACAGACCTTCAAAGAAGGCCTAATACCAATACTCTTCAAACTATTCCACAAAATAGAAACAGAAGGAACACTACCCAACTCATTCTACGAAGCCACAATTACCCTGATACCAAAACCACACAAAGATCCAACTAAAAAAGAGAACTTCAGACCAAGCTCCCTTATGAACATCGATGCAAAAATACTCAATAAAATTCTTGCCTTTAAAAGTCTTAACAATTCCTCTGATGTTTCTTTCCTCTCATCCTCTCCTAGTCCTGAAGGAATAGTGCAGCAAATTTGGGAGAAACAACTAGGGTGCATCATTTGTCTTTGAAGAGGAACAAGGCTACAATAAGTGAAACTGAAACCATGAGCTGCGTGTTTGCTCTGGACTGCTGCTATTCACTTTGCTTTCAGTCTAGGTACATTATACCAGCATACGGAGTACACATGCCTTCATATGGAGTGTAAGCTCAACTGGGGATATGGAGATAGTTTGGTTGATAAATTGTTAGCTGTGCAAACATAAGAATCAGTGTTTGATCTCTACAAGTAAGGAATCATGATGTGAACTTGTCATCAGTGTTTGGGAGTGGAGACAGGAGGGTCTCAGACTCCCTGGCTGTCAGTGGAACCGTATTGGTAAGTTGCAGGCAAATGAGAAACCTTGTCTCACAAAAACAAGGTGTGTGGCACCTGTGGAATGCCACCCAAGGTTGACATGTGCCCTTGTATATATACATTCGTTTACACATGTACACATACACACACACACACACACACACACACACACACACACACACTCAGTCTGAAGTGGCTTCATTTGAATGTTTGTGCTCTGTGCAAGCGTGAAATTTAAATCACACTCATTCCAACCTGTATTACCTTAGCATTTATTTTTAATAAACTACTGTTGGATGGAAAAAGAAATAGGATTACATTGTCTAGTTATTTTATATAAAAATCTTTAAGCAGGTGAGAAAGTTTTATTTCTTCAAAACATTTTATTAAGATGCCTGTAATTCAGACAGATCTCTATAATGGTCTAACCATATGGTGTTATTCAGTATTTCATTCATTTCCTTATTTTTCCTGTTGCAATCTACAATATTATCTTAATTATATTTTAAATAACTTTTGGAAACTGAACATTAAGAAATATCAGAGAGATTAAGCCTAAGCACATGTATAATGTACACATTTTATAATGGCATTTATCAAAGAAGAGAGGAAGATTATGGCATATACCTACACTATTTGAAGATTCCTCATAGCACTATCCTATAAATATTATATACACATTTAAGTTTTAGGCAAGAAACCACTTATTATGCAACATCAACCTGCCTTGGGGGATTTATTGATGAATAAGATAGTTTTGTAGCATCAACGAGTCAACACTTTTCCACCCATATTTTCTACAATATAATCTTTATGACTAAATCATGAAAATTGATACTCAGGTTTATTGAGTGATAAATCTCATCAAACCCCAAGTTCTTGGGCAGCATAATATCCTTCCAAATCCAAAACATACTTTTATTATTCAGCATCTTTTATATGTCCTCAGGGATCTAGAAATGTATGGTTCCCCAGGTGCCTGGATCATGTTAGCATCTCTAACGTGAGGACTAAGGCACTGTGCTCATTGACGGCTCTGTCTCTGATGCACCCCTTTAGATACCTGCCCACACTGGGAGTCCTCCTGAGCTTGGCTCGAGTCTCTGTCCCATGATCAGCCTTCAGTCGTCATGGCTTTCATCTTTTCATTGAGTCACTTCATCTTCATGTGGCAAGCTTCCTTGTCAAAGGCTATGGTCTTGCTCTTCCAGGAGGACCCCTGTCCTTCACTCTCCCAGCGTTAGGTTTAACCCTTTGCTGGGTAGACTTTGGATGTATGGCTATATCTGGATTGTCTTTCTGATGACCTTCAGATACCATGGCAGGCCTTTTAAAAACACTCAAACTATCACACTGTAGTCCTGCCCTTAATACTAGTCAGCATTTATGCTAATTGTTATATTTTGTTTGTATGAAATTGTTTGGGCCTCAGTTGACATACACTTTCTGGAAAGAGATGTGCAATGGGTATTTTTATTTTTCATTGTTTCTTAACTTTGCTTCTGTTGAAGTAATAGAGGAATTGATAAAATTCAAGTGAATAGTGTGGCCATGTTTCATAAAATCTGAATTCAGCTACATTAATCTGTTTTTTCCCCTCCAATTCTTGAAGTTCCAGGTCTGTTCTAAGAGCTGGCACCAAAATCTCTCTAAATTTATTCAACACAAAAACCATGGCATCCAACATGACTGTCTTCTCACACTGCCACAAGTAGACCTGTGCTCTAGACAGGAGCCTATATTTTCTTTCCTCACAGCTTTCAAGTAACTCCAATTGGTTTTCTTGCCAAGTTTTTATTGCCTTCACTTCTCCAAAGTGAAACAAAACTTCACAGGGTTTTATGGTCTTCACCTCTCCAAAACAGCTCATCTTTCTACCTCCCTTCATGTGACTGGAAATGATCTATCTGGATATAATATCCTGGCATCAAGTTCATTTCCCTTTACAGACATGTGTATGTCTATTTCGTACTTAGCACACCCTTGTTACATATCACTGAATGGGCACTGACCTTCTGCCCGTGTGAATTTAAATATCTACAACTGGGCCTATGCTAAAAGTATGGGGTGTTAATACTACCTTTTTATGTCAGCATAACATGGATTAACTATCCCAAAATGTCACTCTCTAGGCCAAGGGTAATCCATAATAGATTCCTCCAGGCCATTACCAAAGAAGAAATAATAGGACACTGAAGTGAAATATTTATATAACTATATTCTTAAGTATTGAAATATATCATTCACATTTTAATCATTCATTCATTCACTCATTCACTCATTTATTTCACTGCTAAGATAGGAGCGGCTGACAGGCTCATATGGTGCTTAGCATTCTATTTTGAAATTTCAGTGGACTGTGAAGTTCACAAATCTGGGGCTGCACTCACACAGCCTTGGGCAAATGACAGACCCCCAGCACACGCTGCTTTGCTCCATTTAGCACATACTCTACATAAATAGAAAGCCCACGTATGATGGTAACCATGAAGGAAAGAGAGCACCCACAAGTGATGGTAAGGTGGGTTTCTCTTTGTTGTTGTTTTTCTTCTATTTTGGCAACAAATAACTCAGAGGCCAGTTTTCCTTTCCAGGGAAGTTTTCTGGTTGGCTTGGCTGAGTCTCCAGGAGATTAAATGATTCCCCTAAGGCATCATCTGACACACATCCACACACACCTTCTCACTGAAGAGACCCGTTCTGCATGAGTTGGGACCCAAGCACCTTCCCTCCCTGAGTCATTTGCTCTAACTACCACACCAAGAGGCCCCCAGTGGGCGGCTTGCTCCGCAGAATCCCCCAAGGCCGGCTGCTCTCTTTTCTTGCCATCTGTTTCCAACAAACATCTTCTTTTACTAAGAAAATTCCAAACAGGAGCTTCTATAGTATTTTATTTCTTTGTGTGTATTGATGGTACAAAAAGGTGATTGTGTATTCTAATAATCATCTAATTGTTACCAGTGAATTCTTTTAATATCTGAGAGTATGTATGCATTAACCCTTTATCTGATAATATATATTTTGAATCTTCAAATAAAATAATGTGCATTTAACCTAACCTATTATGTTTCTGGCTAGCTCCAAGAATCCTTTCAAATATTTTATATAAAAATTAATATCTGGATTGCTATTGGTCAAGAAAAATTTAATGATGTGCTTTATAAAACTTTGTAAATAGTGTCTACGCGACATCTAGAAACTCTTCTGCTTGGAAGACATCATGATCAGAGAGGAGAAAGAGCTGTGTTTCTTCCTCTTCAACCCTTTGCCATTTGAGGACACACCAGGCAGGCACCCACCCGCAAGTCAAAGAGTGGATTCCTACAAGATACTGGTTCTGCCACCACCTTGTTCTTGGAATCAGCCTTAGAACATAGAGATAAATCTCTAGTTTGTAAGTTTTTCAGACTGAAACTTTTCATGGAGCTTTTCAAAGTTACTGAGATGCCGTCTTCAATTACATTGTTTCAGTATTCTAAGATATCCATTACTAGTTCTTCAAGTAGTGTGGAGGGACTGATGGATGAAGGACTAGATCAATAAGCAACGATAACAAACCTGTATCTATACAGGATGATGGAAAATGATAACACTATAGACTGTAATCAGGAAGTGACTCCAATGTACTGATACAAAAAAGAAACCCATTTTAAGGAACACAAGTTCTTGAAGCCTCTCACTTAGGAACTAGCAAAACTCCACCAGCTGGAGAGATACACACATAAGCACATCAACTCAAAGCAAGGATGTAACAACATCCATTGGGCAAATCCTTGCCTTCTGCTCTTACCACAGCCTTCCTCCAAACTGCTTCCAGCTGTTTCCCAAATATATACCCAAATCCAGTTTCAGCTCTTTCTTCAACGCATTAACCTGATAGGCACATCCAGTGGCGCTTGGCTTCTCCAGCAATGTCTATGCTTCATCAGAATGACAGTTTTCAACAGTGCAGCAGTTTATGTCTCAGATAACAGTGGCAGCAGCTTGCTGGGGTGGGCGGAAGGGGGCTGAATGGGAGGGTCAATGAAGTTGAGGCAGGGCCTGGTTTGAAGGAGTATCCTCTTCTTGTCGACGACGGATTACCTTCTAAGCAAAGGGAAGACACGGTTGGTTTTACTGCCCCATGACATCCCTGCAGCTTCCCCAGCTCAGATGGGTGTGAAATCAGTTCCAAAGGAAGATACTCTGGAAGAGATTGTCTCCTTCCGGTCTCCGAATCTGCACTGTCTCTACTGCAGGGTAAGGAAAGATGTCTTTCCTTAGCTTCTTAGTCACCCAGGCAGCAGTGAAATAATAGGTAATTTTAAAATTTTATTTCTTTGTGTAACTTCTCAAACCTCTTCATCTCAAAATTACATTGTCTTCTAATAACCTAATAGCCATCTAAGCATCTGATCCATGCTGATCCATTTGCTGATCTTCTGACTATAGAGAAGTCATCAAATGTCTCCGCCTCATATTTTTAAGCCACAAGATATGGATAAATATGAGCACCCAATTCATATGTTAACAAGTTCAAATGAGATCATGCTTAAACATGTAAATTCTCTATGGACATGTGGACAGAAAACCTTGGGAGTTTGTACTATTTTTCATTAATTAATCATATTCAAGAGGAAGCTGAGTGAATCGAGAAGCTGTACTGCTGAGCTGCCTTAGCTGTTGGAAGACCATTTTTAGTAGAGGTCACCCTTGACCGTGGGACTAATGAAGAAGACATAGAGGCTGAGTCTGGATTATTGCTAGCCTGAGTCACTGGTGAGCACTGAGACTCAGTTTCCTTATTTATAGGATGAGGAGAATAGTAGCCTCCTTAACAGAACTTTTGTGAGACTCCTGGGAACCCTTGCATGGTTGCTTGGTTCCATTTATTGTTTTTCTGGAGTATTCATATTGTTAGCATTTCTTCTAGGCCCTGCCCTACAGTTACTTGGCAATAGCTAGATATGCCCGACTCAGTATAAAAGGAGTGGGCTGCTTGCCCTTCCTCACTCTCTTGCTCTCTTATTCTCTTCTCTCCCTATTCCCCACCCTCCTCCATGTGTTCATGGCCAGCCTCTACTATTCTATGTCTCTCTCTCTCTGTGTGTCTCTGTCTCTGTCTGTCTCTCTCTGACTGTCTCTGTCTCTCTCTGTGTCTCTCTCTCTGTCTCTGTCTCTGTTTCTACTACTCCCTTCACTTCTCTCCACATCCTAAGTTGTGTGGTTGGTATCTCTGGAAAGTGGTGCCTCAAAATGGGCCCACAGAGGCACCCCTTTCTCCTGTACCATACCACAGCCTCTACCAAACACATCCCCAGCTTTCCTTTTCTTAATTATTAAACACAAAACATATTTATACTCACATTCAAGAAGCTCCTGTAGTTCTAATGTTTCACCCCAACTTCAGTGCTGAAACTTCATTACCAATGTGGTGGTGTAAAGACATAGTGAAGTCAGTGGGAACATTCTAAACTTCCTTCTGTTTCACTGATTTTTTTCCCACCACGTGAGAGTATTAAAATGCACCATCCATGAGGAACAGACCGGATGCTAAACCTGCCAATGCCTTGATCCCAGCCTTCTCATGAAACCAACTTCTGTTTATGAGTCACCCATTCTCAGGCGTTCCTTTATAACAGTGCAAAGGGGACACGACAAAAACTAATCTTGACTGTAATGAATGCCAGGAAGCTGGGGAGTTTCTGGAAAAACAAAACAAAACAAAACAAAACAAAACAAAACAAAACAAACAAAGAAAAAACAGTCAAGCAGGGAGGGTCTGCTGAGAGTTGGTCTGTGTGTGAAGCAGATTTGTCTTGGCTGACCCTGGACGCCAGCAGAGGTCTGGCGGAGCTAAGTATGAGGTACTCTGACCACTTGAGGAGAGCAGTCTATTCTGTGTTTCAGAGCCTCCTATGAGGACTCAGCGGGTCTATTAAGATGATACAATTGAGCCTTGTTTCAGACTTTCGTTGTGTATCCTTGCGTGAGATGATCCGTGCACTTTCTAGACTAACAGCAACAGCATGTTGAACTCAAATACCTCGTCCTGCCCAATGCAATCAATCTTTCTGACTTCACCAGTAAACATGTTCCGCTGGGGGGTCACTAATATGCTTTTATGACCTCACTGTCAGCCATGATGGCATTACCAAGCTTGATAAAGCACCCTTCTGAGGCTTCCTTTTAATTTTATTTTTTTATGCAATCATGGGAGACGATAACCAATAAATTTAGTTTGATGCTTCCTTACCAGTGACTCATTCTGAAGAAGCCCTTTGGGGTTTGTCAAGCCCCAAACACTTCAAAGAGTTTGTGCAGGATATTGGAAATGATATGTACCATGGGACTGAGGTTTAGGCACAGAGCTGCTACTGTTTTCTTTGCCATTAGAGTTACAACTTGGCTAAATGTCACTTCGTCAAAATGCTGCATTCTGCAGGCCTTGTCGACAGGACTGACTATTTGTCTTTAATAAATTCATTGACTCGCAGCGGAGGTATTAGATGATTTGTTTGAGGAAAGGATGTGTAAGTGGTACCAGACTGCTGATGTGCAGTTTCTCATTAGGTCCGTGTGGGCTCAAAAGTGCTCAAATCCAAATTAAGCTCCAGAGTCTTTTTGGAAAACATTGCAACAGCTGTAGAAGGGAAAGGGGAATTTCAATGAGAGCTCCAGCCAGGGATCTTAACGGGGTATTAGCTTGAGCCCTTTCTTTGTATAGAACTACAGGTGCTTTCTTTACATCAAAACTAGGGAGTGGGGGGTGTTTAAACTTGTATTTTATTTGTTCATGTGCAGGGCATGCGTGTGCGTGGTGGGAAAAGGAAAGGGACCTGTTGTAGGTGTGGAGGCAGATTTCCATGGGGTGCACCATCCTCTACTGCGAGTCTTTCACTGAACCTGGAGCTCAAGGTTCCTGTTAGATTAACTAATAAGCCTCAGGGACCCCCGAGTCTTGCAGCATTTGGATCACAGGTGCATGCCACCACACCCCACCTTTGAGATAGGAGCTTGGCATTTGAGTTCGGGTCTCATGCCTGTGACGTAAGCACTGTGCTGGGTGGGCATCAGCCTGCCTCCCATAGATGGCTGTTTAAGTTTGTGTTTTAGTGCTTGGACTGTGTCTCAGATTTCACTCTCTTAAAGCCCTGCTGCAGGGGCATTTCCCGCTACTGTTTTCAGCCCCTGGGCTCTCACAACTAGTGGTTATTTTCAAGTTGGAATTCATTTGATCTTAGCCAAAAGGCCAAGAAGTGATTCAAGTTAGAATTCAAATTCCAAAGATGCATTTAGCTAACTGTGGGAAAGATCCCCACTTTTGACTTTCATATTAGTAAATCTTTATGGAAATTTTGCAAATGAAGAGGAAAATGGTTGACATCTTAAAGTTTGTTATGATTCTACAATAATCATTGGCACTCAGATCAAAAACTTCCCTCATAAGAATCTCCTAGATCTGTATTAAAAAACTAAAGGCTTTTGCCACAACTTCAATAAAGTATCATCAGAGAAATCTTACATCCAAGATTTATTGTCTTCTTCTTTTTTGTTTATATATGTATACATATATATATATATATATATACATATATATGTATGTATGTATATATGTGTGTGTACACTGTAGCTATCTTCAGACACACCAGAAGAGAGCATCGGATCCCATTACAGATGGTCATGAACCACCATGCGGTTGTGGGAATTGAACTCAGGACCTCCGGAAGAGCAGCAGTCAATGCCCTTCAACACCGAGCCCTCTCTCCACTCCCTATTGTCTTCTTTTTACTTGTTTTGTTCCACTTGTGAATGCTTCTGGAAAGTCGGACATGGTACTGGTTATGTGTACTTATCAGTGAATGCATCTGAGGATCCTGTCACATGATTTCAGGCTGGGTCATGCTGACAAGCATGATGATGTATTACCTCACAGTTTAAAATAATTGTCAGAAACATGCTCATTGACGTCACAATGCAGACACAAACTTAGACTTGTGGCCAAGAGAAACATCTGAAAGTTACAACCAAAAATCATGATAGTGGGGGACATTACACCAGGATTCAACAGAGGATCTCAGTAGAGGTGAAAGTTAGTTTAAAAAAATAGTGAAATCAAAGGTGGATGTTCAGGAGTTGACCAATTCAGGGTTGAGGACGAAAGAGAAAAGTGTAGGGGAGAGTGTTATAGACCCCAGCAAAGAAAACAATGCATTTGGAGAAATAATGGTAGAAAACTCTTTAAATCTGAGGTAAGAAATGGAGAACCAGGTCCAAGAAGTCCAAAGATCATCAGATAGTCTGATTTCAGACATCCACATAAAGACATGAGAGAGGGCATGGAGTGTGGCATGGGGTAGAGTGATTCCCAAGCAGGCATGAGGCCACAGGTTTAATCCCCATCGTGAGAGAAATAAAATGACAGGCCCCTATCAGATGGCCAAAAGGTAAAGGCAGAGGGTGTGGACAGCAACAGAAGAATGGCTGCCACACACAAGGAAACGGCCATCAGACTGTCGGCGGGCTTCTTAGCAGAAGCCTGTAAGCCAGAGGAGAGTGTAGGATATATTCAGTATATCCAAGGGGAAAAGGCACTATCAACTAAGGGTGCTTTCCCTGGCCATCCTGTGTTTCAGAAATGAAGGTAAGGGCTTTCTCAGACTAAAGAAAATCTCAGTTTGTCACCACTTCAGTTATATAACAAGGAAACAAAACCTGACAGATGACTTACACAGAACTGTCCAACATCTTATACAAATGGCCAAAAGCTATGTGAAAGAAAAGCACTGACCACCTTCAGTTGTCAGAGAAGTACAAATTAAGTCTGTAGTGAGTTATCAGTGAACACTTAGCTTAGAACACTACCAACAAGACGAAAGAGGCTGAGTCATGCAGCCAGTGCTGATGGTCCCTGCGCTTAGGGATCTGGGGCAGGTGGACTGAGAGTTTAAGACTAGCCTGGGCTACATAGAGAATTCCAGCGAGCCTGAGCTGTATCGAGAATATTTTCAGAAATAAACAAACATGAAGGACAACAAATGTCGGAGCAAGTGTGTAGAGAAAAAGAAATTTTATGCTGTTGGTATTGTTGTAAATTAGTTTAGCAATTTTGGAAAAATGTGGAGAGTACTCAAAAGCTAAAAATAGAATCAACATATGCCTAGTAATTTTATTCCTGAGTATATATGCAGAAAAATTGAAATGAGCTGGATGAAGAGATTTCTGCACTCCCATGTTCCTGATAGGAACACTCCAAATAACCAAAGTCCCTGTCAGTGGCTGACTGGATTTAAATATATGATATTATCTGTGTACATTGAAGTGCGACTCAGCCTTTAAAAAGCAAGAAGTTTGGTTGCTTGCAATGCTATGAATAGATCTAGAGGGCATTTCAAGAAATGAAATAAATCAAGGGCAGAGAGACAAATGCTGTGTAATGCCGTATGTGTAATCTGCAAGGAGCAGAGAAGTCTGGAGTTTCCAGAGCCTGGGAGAGGGGAGGCAGTATTTCAGTCAGAGAAAAAAACAGGTTGCACTGCATTATGTGTGACCAGAGTTAGCAATGGTGTGCATTTCAGACTAGCCAAAGGAATAGCTTTTAAATGTTTTCAGTATGCGTGGTTAAGTATTTGGGGATAGGAATGTATTAGATGGATTATTTTGATCATTCCACTATTCATGCATTTATCCATAAACACCCTTGCACCCCATCAATATGTATTAATAATTGTCAACTAAAAATAAAGCAATTCTCTCTTTTTTAAAAAAAATAAAAGAACATGGCTGGTGAGACAGAATAACTAAATTTTAAATTTTGCTTAAATTTGAATGGCCAATTGCAGCTGAAAGTTAGTATATTTAACAGTACAAACTGAGAATGGTGTTAAGGACTGCTACATGTCAGGCTTAAAATTCTAGTATACTAACTTTCTAAAACCAATTTTGTGTGGCAAGAATAGGAAACACTTTATTAAAGGGTGTCCTCCTGCCAGGCACATGGACTGTTATGGAGTTTGGCCATGTTACACAAATCAGTCGAGGGCCAGTGCTCATATGATGGCAGGAACAGAGACCTGAGTCTGAGAACCCCAGGCTCCTGAGTGCACACTCATTTCTCAAGGTGACTGGTGGAGCCTGAGAGGAGGCAAAGAGGAGAGTGCATTGGAGAGGTTGTAACAGGAAAAGGACAGGCACTTATCATCGATGAGAACGAGAAACTTATGTTTTATAGCAGTAGACACATCTATTGGCAATGTCCAATTTAAATTTTAGCTGAAGGCTTTTGGAAACTTCTGGAGAAAATCATTAAAGTGGTAATATAGCAACATATATAGAATGGCACTGGAGAGAAAACTACACAATAGCCAGGGAACAGCCCCAACTCAAAGGCAGAGCCAAGTTGGTCTGTACCAACACTTCCTGAGAAGGAGGGACATAGCATATCCCTCTGAAATACCATGTGGAAGCCCACAGCTAGCCATTGTTAGTTGCTAACTAACATGCTAGCAAACAGAACGGACAACTTTGTGAGGGTATCCTATTCCAAGTACATCTTTGCATTAGTTTTATCAGGAGAACTTGAAGAAGTGAAACAATGTTTTGGGTTCAGAAAGCTTTCACAAGTTCTAGAGGTTACACTAGTACTTTATACCCCTGTACCTGAACAAAGCTCCCCGTTTTTTTGGGGGGGGGGAAGCCCATACTTCCCCGGAGACCAAGAGAAACAAATGCTGAGATCTCTAAATATTGGATTAGACATTTGTTCACTTGGTGCTGGTGGACCAGTCAGCACCTGTCTGTTTGACACGGTGTATGTGTGCATGTGCATGTATATGTTCATGTATGTTTGAGGGTACACATGCACATATGGCTCTGTATGTATGTAAAGAGAGTAGATATTAACTCCGGTGTTGTCCCATCTTGGCTTTTGAGAAGGTGTCTTATTTTATCTGGCACACCTGGATTTGGGTAGGCTGCTTGGTCAGTGGAGCAGCAGGAACTTGTTTGTCTTCAATTATCTCCTGAATGCTGGGATTACAGGCATATGGCACTATACCTAGCATTTAAGGAGGGATCTGGGGACTGAACTCAGATTCCCATGCGCACAGTTTATCAGCTCAACTAAACTCACAGAGCCAGTGAAGCAGTTCTTATTTGGCTATTTTGTGGTCAGATTTCTCTGATTCTTTGATCCCTCTTTATGAGACTTAGAGAAACCGAATCACATTTCCTGCCCTGTTTGGTTTTCAAAATTTCTTTCCACTCATCCTAAACACTCAAACACATGATATTTTTGTTTGGTTTTATCTACCTGTGATCTCTTTCTGTATGCATACATCTGGAGTTTGAGCCAGGCTTAATCTGAATGGACCAAACCCATTTCAGACATTCAGTATTATAGACATTGTTGGCATTCCTGTAGTGCAGCTGAACGGTGAATACTGACTCCATACTTCGTTCATTGTGTGTGTGTGTGGGGGGGGATGGGCAGTCCTGGGTAAGTTTCTTTTTCAGAAAACTCTATAGCTACCTCAGAAGCTTCAAACTCTAGCTGCCTAAGGGAAAAGTCCATCAACTTTGAGGACGTAGTAGTTGTGAGCTGACATTGCTCTGTAATTCTGCTACTTCAGACTACCCCTGTACCCCTCAAATGCCCTCTAGTCTGCTTCTTGTGTATCTCTCCCATCTGGTTGGAGAGCCAGAGTGAAGATCTCGGATTGATAGCTGCGTTCACTAACTACTGATTCAGTATAGACAGAATTCCCTTTCTCTTTTGCTTTCCTTGTTTCCCCGATGCAGACTGATGCAGATGCCCGCAGGCAGCTCATTACTCAAGCACTCATTCTTGATACACATACTTTGTATTCAGAATCTGGTTATTCACCTGTGTTGGCCATTCTGTGCTGGAAAAAAAGGAGGGTTGGCTTGATTTCCTATGACAATACCATCCCATTTTATACTAAGGGCTAGCTAGAGAAAACAAAACAAAACAAAACAAAACAAAACAAAACAAAACAAAAACAAAACAACTCTTTAACAGTGTTGCCAGTGAATAGTACCCAAAGCAAAGTCCTCTACAAATGGTCTTGTGCACATTTTCAACTGTAATGCTATGGAAATAGAGCAAAATCAGTTAGTGTCTGGAAACAATCTGCAAGGTGATAACAAAGCACTGAAAATGGCTGCCTCTGAAGTATTCAGATTTTAAAGTTCTCGGGCAATGATGGCAAATGGGAGATTTGCCAGGTCGTTTATTTTAAATTTGCTTGCTTACAACTCAGCCTTACATGTTCTGGGATGGAGAAGTCATTATTCATCATAGATAGCAGAAAGGATCGAGCACCTCCTCCACCCTGATCAGTGCCTCCCTGGGTTTGCATTGTTGCACCTGCTGTGGAGAAGAACATTTGATCCCAGTGATCCTGGCCGCCAGCCTCCTTGACCACTGGAGGGGAGATTTCCATTAGAAAATCTTCAATTGAGAGTTTGAGTTGGATGCACCAAGTGTGTGAGAAAGAACGGCATTCAGATGCAGACCCTGAAAGTAACTCTTACTTCCTGCTTTTCTTTACTGGACAGTTGACACTGCTTAATTTCCTCAGAGATTCTTTTTATTTTAATGCTAAATATTTTCTTATTAATGTTGATATGTTTGCACACACATCAGAGAGAGAGAGGGAGGGGAGAGGGAGAGAGAGGAAAGAGTAAGGAGGAGGGTGAGGAGGAAGGGAGAGAGAGGAAGGGAGAAGGGAGAGGAGAGAGAGAGAGAGAGAGAGAGAGAGAGAGAGAGAGAGAGAGAGAGAGAGAGAGAGAGAGAGAGAGAGATTGCCTGCATGGGACTAGGAACATGTTCACAACAAGGAACAACTTCTGGGAGCCAGCTCTTCCTTTACTTGTGTTCTAGGGATCGTCAGGCTTGTTCAGCAAGCACCCTCATTCACTACATCATATCACTGCACTTTAGAGACTTCTTATGATTATTTTTCTGTTTCTGATCATTTAGGTGAGTTAATAATATAGAACCAAATTTTTCTTGTTCTTCTTTACAAACTCAAAAAACAATGGTGGGACAGAAATCCTGGAATGCTGTCGCTTTCTCCAGTGTAAGGCTGGTAGTATCAGCTAAAAGCCATCAGGGTATTAGGTGGACATTTCCAGTAGTATCTTGGTAAATCACCTCTTGATATTGATGCAAGCAAGAGACAGAGACAATGTTCTTCTATATACTAAAATTTATGTTTTAACATTTCGGTTTTCCTGTTCTTACTCTCCCAATCAGCTCCCACTCCATTCCAACACTCACCCAGGAGAGTGCTAACATGGTTTTCCATGCTGGTTTACAGTTAATGATTTTTTAGGGTTGCTTATACATGGTGTGATATTAGCCTTAACTGTCAACTTGATGAAATCTAGACTTTCCCAGGAGACAGGCCTCTGGGCACATTTGTGTGGGATTAAGGTTAGCCTCTAGAAGGGCTGTGATGGATTATCTTGTTTATGTCAATGTAGGAAGACCCATTTTAATTGTAGGTAGGACCATTCTTTGGGCAAAATTTCCTGTCTGTATAACAGGGAGCTGAGCCCTAGTATTCATTTCTTTCCTCTTTGAAAATATAATACATTATTTCTCATTACTCCTCTCCCTTTCTTTCCTCCAAACCTTTCCATTTACCTACACTTTCTTGCTTTCTATCAAATTCACGTTTTTATAATTGTCATTAAATGTCTATGTGTATATGTATATAATATATATTTCTAAATATAATCTGCTCTGCTCAGTCTGTATAGTAGTGCTTGTATGAATGTTAAAAGGAGTCACCATTTGGTGTTGGATAACCAGATTGGTGTCCTTCTCCTGGAGAAGGCTATTTCTTCCACAAGGTGAGGCTTTGCGGGCTTTCCCCCATCCACTTTAGCATGCCCATTGGTATTGCCATTGTTCATGTTTAGGGAGTCATATTGGTGAGGCATTTTAGGTGTAGATTCTGATGTTCCTAGGAGACTCACTGATCCTCTGACACTTACAATCTTTCTATCCCTCTTTGACTATGTTCCTTGAGCCTTAGATGCAGAGGTAGTTTGTAGATGTGTCCATTGTAACTAGACTCTATAACTCTTCATTTTGATTGACTGTGGTTTTCTGTAAGGATCTCTGTCTATTGTAAAAACAAGTTACCTTTATGAGGGCTGAGGACTACCTTTTTTTTAAATCTCTGAATATAAGGACTAATGCCTAGAATGTAGTTAGGAATTATGCTGGTTTACTAAAGTGGTGGTTGTAGGTTCTCCTCAAAGATCTATGACTTCACCAGCCCCAATACTTATATAGGTGTCTAGTACCAGGCATAGTTCTCCTATTGTAGATAGCTTCTAAAGTCAAACTAGGGAGTTGTTGACTACTGTCAAGGGATTCATGCCACTATTGCATCCTTAGGGCAACTGCATCATACTGGTGATTATTACTGTGGTTCTCAGGTGTCAAAGATGGTCAGGAGTGTTGCTTACTTCTCTCTTTTGAAAAGTTTCCAGGTGCCTTTTGGTACCATGAAGATTTTCACTAATATTTGTCTTATTGATCTCTTCTTTCTGGTTGTAGGTGTAATGTGTACATCTAGATCTTGCTGTCCCAACTTCTCTGCCATGATGGACATACCTTGAACTGTGAGCCTCCCAAATACAAAAAACAGCCAGGGATTTCATGGACACCATCCCCACACAATGACACAGTGACACTTTGAAGAGTAGATCCCCAGTACTCACTAAAAGCTGCTAGAGCCAGAGTTAAAATATGTTAGTTTAATAATACATAGGTATTTCTCATCTTCAGAATCTTGTATTTGAAACAGGAGAACATAAGAAAACACCAACACAGAATCAACAGTCAAGGCTCACAGTTCTTGCTCTTCAAAACTGAAAGAAGTGGAGATAAAAAGGTATGGGACAAGCTATGAAAGGTTAGACCTCTAAAAGGGAGAAAAATCAGCTTACTTCTGGAGTGTCCATGAATCCCTGGCTGGTTTTTGTGTGCAGCTCAGAGCCTCGTCAGCAACTCCTAACCGTGTGTCTTATTTGTGCCTTTTGTTTCCCAGTGGTATTAAGACTGCCCACTATTACTAGAGCGAGGATTACAGTGTTATTGGTTATAAAGCCTTTAAGCTCTCTTTTTAGGTGTCTTTCAAATCTAGATCTCTTTAAGCTAACCAAGCTCTCTGCTTGACTAAATCTTGGTTGAGATTTAGATGAACAACTGTGAGAGAGAGTGAATAGTCTGACAATATTATATTCCTCTCTTGGCTGCCTATTTTGCACCCCATCCCCCAATCACAACTGCAATAATGAACAATTCGATTATCAAATTAGTCAGTTCTGAAGGATACAGGCTAAAATCCACACCTGCTAATCCTCTTTTTTCCCTTAATTTTATTTGAAAATGAACAAATATGACAAATATAATTAAATAATTATGACAAATTAATTAACAGTGAGAGTAGATGATAGCTACTGAGAGATATGTTATATATGAGGAAAAATTAAACCTAATGTTATTTAGATCTGTGCTGTTATGTAAACAAATGGCTCATGTAAGCTATATGCTAGTGACTGGGAAGTTCAATAATGGTGTGCCTAGGGTGCTTCAAGTGTTCACATAGCCTTTGTGTGGGGCACACAAGAAAGGTATCTATGCATTTGGAGTTGATTTACCCACATCAAGGATTGGCTGTAGGGCTATGCATGGAATAAGGTGTATGTGTTACAAGGTTCTGCCTTTTAATTTTATTCTAGTCCCATCACCTATAATCCTCTGATCAACAGTAGAATAGTATTTTTATGTACAGTCTTCCAAATTCATGGCAGATCTTTCCTTCTCAGAAACAACTGGTGACTTCAGTTGTCACCAGAATAAAAGTAATATCCTTTACTCTAGGGCTTGAGTCCTCTATACCTTGTATATTAGTCCGAGCTCTCTAGAGTCACAGAATGTATAGGCAGTTTCTATATAGTTAGGGAATTTGTAGTTCAACACCCCAACAATGGTCAGCAGCAGCTGTGGATGGAAGTCCAAGGATCTAGCAGTTGCTCAGTCCCACAAGGCAAGCAGGTAAGGAAGAATGAGTCTTCCTTCTTCCAATGTCCTTATGTAAGTCTCCAGCAGAGGGTGTGGCCCAGATTAAAGGCGTGTGCAACCATGCCTTTAATCCCAGATGACCTTGAACTCCGAGATCTCCTTGCCTTAATCTTCTGGAATTCATAGCCACTATGCTTCAAGATCTCCATGCCAAAATCAAGGTCAGAAACTTATATCTCTGAGCCTCCAGATTAGGATCATAGGTGAGCCTTCCAATTCTTGATTGTAGTTCATTCCAGATATAGTCAAGTTGACAACCAGGAATAGCCACTACACCTAGTTGGTGTTTTTTCATCCCATGTCTATAAATCTGTAGAAAGGCTCCTGAATATTTATATTTCTAATCTGTTTTTCTTTTTACCTCTTATTTTATGTTACTAATCCTGTGAAATAATCTACTATAAGTATTTATTGCTTTCATGTAATTTTAACTAATCTGGTTGATTTATTAACTCATTATCCTCTAGTCTGTTATTTTAAAAGCATTTCATTCACTTATTCAGTATTTAATATTTTCCAGATAATATTCTGGAGATGGAAAGATATATACACAGATAGGTAGATAGATACAATCAATGCATAGATGCACAGAAAGATAGAGGATGGACAGATAAACAAACAGTTACCAATTCTAATGACTAAAAAAGGTTTACTGTAGGAATGTTTACAATGTAACAGTTTTACAATTAATATTTTTGGCTCAGTAGAGCAACATCAAGACTGGTGCTCTGTGAGTAAGAAGTATTCCCATACAACAGGTGTTTCAATGCCAGTGCAATCACCAAATAGAACCCTGACTAAGGCTGTATCCATCCATCCACTCCTACACTTCATTCATAAAGGTTACTAAAGATTCCTCAATTATTCTTTTTTTCTACCATCAACAGAAGTCTTTGGGAGATTTTCAAAGCCCATTAAAATCATGATTTTGTGTGTGTGTGTGTGTTTACTAAGTTTGTTTGTTGAATGGACTTGTGATGGGTCAGCCAGAGAGCATTCTTTCCCGACCCAAGGCCTAACAACTTTGGTGTGATGGATCTAATGAAAAATTTAATATCTCCCATGTCCTCTTTCTATTGCCTTTTTGTTTTGCTTTCATGGGAATCTCATTCTGAGTGTTTGCACTAGGTTGGGGCTTTCCCTTTCCTCCCTTGATTAAGTAATGCATCAGTCAGTGAATGGAGTCAGTGTGTGTGTGTGTGTGTGTGTGTGTGTGTGTGTGTGTGTTCGCGTGTGTGTTTGCGTGTGTGCATATGTATGCATGTGCTCCATATAAACAGACTGTGGGGCTTTAGGAATGAATGGTTATCAACAGTGAGAGACAGTATGGAGGCCAGGGTACATCGTGCTTTAAATATTTTAATCTTGGGACTTAGAGTCTAACTGAAATAAAATATGAACATACAAAAAAAATGGCAAACTAGTGAGCTGAAGACATGGCTCAGTGGTTCAAAGCACCTGACTGCTGCTCTTCCAGAGGACTTGGGTTTGATTCCCAGAAAATACACAGTGGCTTAACGACCACTTGGAACTCCAGTTCCAGGGAATCCATCACTGTCTGCAGGCATTGGGCACTAACATGGTGTGCAGATTAACACAGAGGCAAAATATTCACAGTCATACAATAAAAATAATTAAAATTTTTAATAAATTAAAATGGCAAATCAAGTCCTATCTTGAACTTTGAACCTCAAGATTAAAGCCAATTTATGCCGACAGGTCACTATTACATTTTACTCTCCCATTTTCACAGCTAACTTAAAATTCAAGTGAGTACCCTTACTTTGGTTATGGAACTTGGTAATAAAATAATAAGTTCACCAATAGGGCAATAGTCTATAGCTTGGACTCTTACATTTGTTTGCTACCATAAAGCATGCTTGAAATATTAATAACTATGGAAAGCTAGGAATGTGACTGACTTAAATAATTTCCTTCTCTTGTTTGTATTTGGAGAAAGAGTCATTTCTGATTTACTTGCTTAAGTATCAGTAAAATTATACACTGGTTCAATGTATTACTCAGAATGTTTGAAATGATCTTGGAAAATTTAAGTATTAGCAGATTGTTTTGTTCAGCAATTTCACAAGTCCATCTAAGCAGGTTGTTCTGGAAATGTGAAAACTTTTCCTTAAGTATGATTCTCTTTAAACACTCCTTTGTTCTTTGATAATCTTGACTCAGTCCTATCTGTTTCCCTCCATTATCTGCAACTGTTATAGTTGAAGGATCTTTTAATATGTCATATTTCAACAATGTCACATGTTGACCTAAACTCTGCCATCAGTCTTATGGCTGTTTTCTTTCCCAACCCTTGAAGGTTTGTGCCTTCCAAACTATGAGTTTTGGTGGGACAGCGTGGGGTCAGTACACAAGGGTACCTTTTCACATAGACATCTCTGCTTTGTACATTATTGCTAACTTAGTTATTGCTAACTGAGACAGCTGATTTTCTTGCTGTCAAGGAGAAGGAACATCCAGAGTCTGGGTAGAGGCAGAGAAGGTACCCCACCACGGCAGAAACTTCAGGTGTAATGAGCAAGACAAAGTCTTACTAGTGAAATTTAAAGAAGATGAGAAGTCAGAAAGATGTTGGTACCAGATAAGGGCTGAATTTTATATTTCTCATTGATAATGTGAGTGAGGTGTCCATTGATCCCCATGAGTATCAGCATTAACAGGATGAAGCCACTATTTTTGGTTTCATTTAGGTCCTGCTATACATCTCTACGCTATGTATTGACCATATATAGCACAGCTAACAGGAACAAGCACATGTGGCTGTTTTTCTGTTTTCTCTATCTTCTCTTACATCCTTCACAGATGGCAGGCACAGATTCTAAGCATTTCATCTTCTTTTTGTTAATAATATGGAACAAGGAGAGTGAGTGGATCCTTTATTCAGAGATAGGGTTTCTAAAGCAAAAATATCCTCCAAGCATCTGGAATCTTCAGAACTTGGAAATAATGTCAATCAAGTGAGTACCTTAAGCTACTCTTTAACTAGGAAACAATCACATACCCAGGGAAATAATTATGGTAGGAAATACCTCCAGAACCACCTAATTTCAAAAATATGATACTACAAATTCTTGCCTCTAATTCCAAACAGAAATCTAATGTTTATTTGTTTAGAATCCTCATCTGTGGTGCAATTCTCCTAATTTGTAGATTATGTAATGCAGGATGAGTCTGTGTCTTTGTCTTTGTGAAATCTGACTGAATTTGCCAGTTCTCTTTAGTAGGATGTAGAGACCTTTAGGTATATGCCTGTTCCATTATGTATTTATTGTTTTTGAGATACCTCCATGCTGACATCTATAGTGAATACAAAAGCTTATACTCTATCAGCAGCTTATGAGGGACTGTCTTTATGCATTGTCCCTCTAGCAACATTTGCCATCTAATTTCATAATGCTGGACTTTCTCATTGGGATAAGGGAGAAATATAGAGAGCAATGAGGGTCGGTCCAACAGAGAAGGAAGGGACTGCAAGAATATAAGAGGGGAACAGAAGGTAGAGAATCAACCCAAGGAAAGTATGTGTGAAATCCTCATCTCTGTAAAAATTTTTGAAAAACAATTTTAAATTTAAAATATGAATAAGCATTGTTGCGGTAACTTTGATTCTGGGGCGACAAGAGGACTTGCCTGCAGTTATACTTTGATGATTTTACAGGACGTGCTGAGTAAGTACTTCCTGAACACTTGATTGCTTTAAAAATTCATTTTCATTTGAAGTCAGTCAAAAAAATAGTAAAAAACAAAAAAACAAAAAACAAAAAAAACAAGCCCAAATCAACACTTTAAACATAGCTGACCAAAATGGTGTTGGTTGCTTTTGTTGTGAAGGGGGCTGGTGATGAAATCTATCATTCTGGGTACAGGATGATTAGAAAGCTAAAAATATAATACTGTATGATGTTATTTGGCTTGGTAAAATGGGAATAGATATTATGTTGGAAAACTCTTTCTTCTGTTTGATCACACATCTTATTAAAGGCACAGGCAAGTCTTCCAGAGTGAGATATTTTAAGTTGTATTGGCGAGAACATCGGATAGATGATCGGGCAGAGGGAGCCAGCCAGCAGCGCGGGGGCTGGGGGAGAGGACGAGTGATGGATCTTTGCCGTTGCTAACATTCACAAATCTATCATTCGAGATGCACAAATTAAAATTATTCACCAAGAAAGAATGGCATTGAATTGTACCTTATAAAATTCCCAGAGTAAGTGGGGAAATGCCAGGCTGATATATCTGTGCAGTAAGACACATATAACCACGCCACCATCAATAACAGCCCTCACTTTATGAGCTCTGGTCTTTTTGAGGAGGCCATGAATAACCAGAACGCACGGTCTCTTGCCAAACGCATAGCAATGGATTGCAGTCTGTGTTCACCACCATCTGACTCCATCGGAAGCAATTAAAAGACCCATTTAACACGTTTCAGTTTTGTTAACGTTACTGCCCGATTGCACAACAGAGTAATTTTGCATATTTAGTGAGTTCAAAATGTTCACCGCTTAAATCACTACCTGCCCAGATTTTTCAAGCCTTACCCCATTTCTTATCTTAATGTGACTAACTCAACCTGTGATCTAGAACCAATTATTTATTGAGTCAATCCTGAATGCAAAGTGGTCAGTTAAAGAGTTATACACTTGATGATTTTTATTTATTGTTTATGGTAATTTGATGAACTATGCATGTGAAAAGCTACTCTTTGAATAGTTCATACATGTATACAATGTTCCTTGATTTTTAATTTTGGTATTAAAAATTAAGTTAACATAAAAGTATTGGGTTTCACCATAGCAGTTTCACACATGTGTGAAATTACACTTCATTTTAATTCACACCACCCTCACCTACCCTCCTTGCCTTTGCCTTGTTCAGGTTAGTATTTTCTTTCTTCCAAATAGTTCTTATATCTACTTTTATAGCGCATCTAACATATTACCCTCCTTTTCACCCATTCATCACTATGTTAAACAAAATAAACTAGGCTCAGAACCTAAGGTATTGATTGTTTATTTATGTGTATAACTTAGATTCATTATTATTTGTGTTTCTATGATGAAATATATAGAGTATGAGGAGAGGGCAAAAATGATCTTGAGATGCAAACCCCTTGGCTGGGTGAGAGCTTCTGGGGATTCTCTGCCTTTCACTCTTAGTTCATAATAGGGACCCTGGGATCACAGATGTACCCTAAGGTATCTGGCTTTATGTGGGTTCAGGTAATGAGAATTCAATCCCCAGACTTGCATTGCCAGAGGCATTACCTAAGGGGTCATACCATGTTCCCAATGTGTACATTTTTACATGTTAGTAAATGATGGCTCAGAATTAGGCTGACTGACCATAATACCAATACAATCTGGATTCCAGGCCGTTCCAGTGTCTTCTTGTTCCTAATTATAATCCTTTCAGTGCTGGTCTGGGAAACTCTTGCCCTTTGGGTAAATTTTCCATAGTTAAGTGATGTTCTACAGGCCTAGGTGATGCTCTACAGGCCTAGGTGAGGCTCTACGGGCCTAGGTGAGGCTTTACAGGCCTAGGTGAGGCTCTACAGGCCTAGGTGAGGCTCTACAGGCCTAGGTGAGGCTCTACAGGCCTAGGTGAGGCTTTACAGGCCTAGGTAAGGCTCTACAGGCCTAGGTGATGTGCTCTACAGGCCTAGGTGATGTGCTCTACAGGCCTAGGTGAGGCTCTACAGACCTAGGTGATGCTTTACAGGCCTAGGTGAGGCTCTACAGGCCTAGGTGAGGCTTTACAGGCCTAGGTGAGGCTCTACAGGCCTAGGTGAGGCTCTACAGGCCTAGGTGAGGCTTTACAGGCCTAGGTAAGGCTCTACAGGCCTAGGTGATGTGCTCTACAGGCCTAGGTGAGGCTCTACAGACCTAGCTGATGCTTTACAGGCCTAGGTGAGGCTCTACAGGCCTAGGTAAGGCTCTACAGGCCTAGGTGAGGCTCTACAGACCTAGCTGATGCTCTACAGGCCTAGGTGATGCTCTACAGGCCTAGGTAAGGCTCTACAGGCCTAGGTGATGTGCTCTATAGGCCTAGGTGATGTGCTCTACAGGCCTAGGTGAGGCTCTACAGGCCTAGGTGAGGCTCTACAGGCCTAGCTGATGCTCTACAGGCCTAGGTGATGCTCTACAGACCTAGGTGAGGCTCTACAGGCCTAGGTGATGCTCTACAGGCCTAGGTGATGCTCTACAGGCCTAGGTGAGGCTCTACAGGCCTAGGTGATGTGCTCTACAGGCCTAGGTGAGGCTCTACAGGCCTAGGTGAGGCTCTACAGGCCTAGGTGAGGCTCTACAGGCCTAGGTGAGGCTCTACAGGCCCAGGTGAGGCTCTACAGGCCTAGGTGATGCTCTACAGGCCTAGCTGATGCTCTACAGGCCTAGGTGATGCTCTACAGGCCTAGGTGATGCTCTACAGGCCTAGGTGAGGCTCTACAGGCCTAGGTGAGGCTCTACAGGCCTAGGTGAGGCTCTACAGGCCTAGGTGAGGCTCTACAGGCCTAGCTGATGCTCTACAGGCCTAGGTGATGCTCTACAGGCCTAGCTGATGCTCTACAGGCCTAGCTGATGCTCTACAGGCCTAGGTGAGGCTCTACAGGCCTAGGTGAGGCTCTACAGGCCTAGCTGATGCTCTGCAGGCCTAGGTGAGGCTCTACAGGCCTAGGTGAGGCTCTACAGGCCTAGCTGATGCTCTACAGGCCTAGCTGATGCTCTACAGGCCTAGCTGATGCTCTACAGGCCTAGGTGATGCTCTACAGGCCTAGGTGAGGCTCTACAGGCCTAGGTGATGCTCTGCAGGCCTAGGTGAGGCTCTACAGGCCTAGGTGAGGCTCTACAGGCCTAGGTGATGCTCTACAGGCCTAGGTGATGCTCTACAGGCCTAGGTGAGGCTCTACAGGCCTAGCTGATGCTCTACAGGCCTAGGTGATGCTCTACAGGCCTAGCTGATGCTCTACAGGCCTAGGTAAGGCTCTACAGGCCTAGGTGAGGCTCTACAGGCCTAGGTAATGCTCTGCAGGCCTAGGTGATGAGTAGACTTGCTCTTCTGGCACTTAGAGGCTAAGGCTTTGCTTTTTAAACTCTCACAGGCTTTCTCATTCTTTAAGATGAAATATGGTCTCTTTTGTCATGTCATGGTTTTAATTTAATTTTATTTTGTTTTCTTTTTGCCTCATCAGTATTATTATCACTATTATATCACCATGTTCTAAGCCTTAAGAAATCTCTCCCATTTACAAACATTAATTCTTTTGGGAGCCTCCTCCTTGCTTTCTAGTTAATTATTTCAATAGTAGGAGAGAAGTTTCCTCCAAGTGACACTTGATATTCTAGATATATTTTTGGTTGTTGTAACTTATGCAGTTATTGTAGAGATGAGGCATGCAGAGGTCACGGATGCTGATAAACATCTCACACACCCAGGAAAACAAGAAAAACACAGCCAGCTCCAAGAGTCAGATGTGTCAAAGGTAAGAAAGCCCTCATCTTCTGGAGCCACAAACTTCCACTGACTCCTGGTCACTTGGTACCTCACTACAGTAAGGCCTCAGACTCCATCACCAAAAGAAACTTACTTGTTGACAGTCATTGATGACATACTTCATGATACCAAACTGAGTGGACATATCATCTTATTTAAACTCTGTATGAAAGCATCCTACATCCACCATGTTTCCTTTATTCTCTTTTGAAAAGAGTTATTCTTTATTTTTAATCATGTGTGTGCTCAGGTATGGGTGTGCACATGTAATTAACTGTGGAGATCAGAGGCATCAAGTCCCCCAAAGCTGAGTTACAAGTGGTTGTAAGCCACCCAGTATGGGTGCTGGTAACTGAAATTGGTTCTCATCAAAGTAATGCAGGCTCTTGACTGCTAAGACCACACTCTAGTCCCCTTTCTTTCCTTCTTAACACATATTCTTTGGTGTTTCTCATCATGTTTCAACACATTGACAGTGATCACCAACATGTCTGCCTTTCTCTAATCTGGTAAGATACTGATGAAGTTAATTCCTGCTTTCTCCATTGCTACATGCTTGTTTAGAATCACCTAGTATACACTGAAATTTTCTATGTGATTTACCAACATAGATCAACTCCAATCTCTATCTTCCTTTCCAAGACAAAATGGTTTCTACCCATGAATCTTACAATATGCTTTCACTCCAAGCCCTCCCTCCATTTATGACACCCTCATCTATTGATGTCTGAGTAAGATCCCTAAGGCCACATGCAGTTTGGGTGTTCCCCGACTCTCTAAGCCAGTCTCCCATTGTATCTGCTTCTTTTCTTTTGTTCTCCTTATCCTTGGCTGTCCTATTCACTCTTCATTTAAGGTGCATGCCTCTGTCTGGGAAAAAGGCTTCTCCTTATTCATCAAATAGTACTCATTATTCAGGGCCCAGAACATCTGTCCTCCTCAAAGAATCTCATGCTCCTCATCTCCATCTTCCTAATAGGCCAAAGCCTTTAGTGATTGGTGTTCACACCACACATTCATACTGTAACTGCTGATTAATCTGGGGCTCACTTGGCCGACTCCAGGCCATCTCCCCCATCCATAAGGTTATGGATGGATTTCTCACGCATAATGTGAACCCTGTGTCACATGCACATTAATAGTTGCTGAATGACTGAAAAATTAAAGAATAATTAAACAGGACTTGTTTCCTGAATTTTGTGGTTATTCTACAATCTACACCTTTAGGATGAAGTTAATAGGATGGTGCTCTTTAATATTCAAACTCTTTATTCTAGAGCCCCTTTTGGTGAAAGAACTGAGCAGTATTCACAGGCCTCTAGCTATTCATATTGTATACATTAAAGATTCCACAATCAGAGTTGCATATCTATAATATTCTATACCAGTTGTAACTTAGTTAAGTCCTGAACAAAACCAAGTTTTGATTATTTGTTGATACTATTTTTTCACTCAGTAGTATGTCTTTGTATTTCCTTTTTTCTTTTAAGAGACTCACAAAATTGGTATTGATAATTATCATTTACTCTTATTGTCCTAATAAGTAGAGGCTAAGTCTTCCCATATGACTCTCTGCTCTATTTTTGGGTGATGAATGGGTGGGCGCTTCTCCTGGAGAAAGCAGTCATGGTCTGCACATCATGTAATGGCTCTGTTTGATCTCTTCTGAGCACCCCAGAGCGTGTCTGCGCAATTTTCCCTTTCACCTGTCTTAGGATGGAACTCAGGGGATTTCCTCAGTGTTTGGCAATATTTTGTCTTTTATGTAGTATGTGTGAGAGAGAAAGAACTCTTTGAGGGAAAGGAGAATGAGCACTTTGTGTGCATTGCAGACAGAGAAATGTGTGCTAAGGTGAATGACTATGTTGTCACAGAAGTGGAGAAAGAGCTAGCTAGAATACAGAGTTTAGAGAGGGTTGGCCTTGTCCAACACACAGTCTGAATACTCATGTGTAATATGAGGCTATTTTGGTGTGTAATATTTGCATCCTAAAATAATTACAGAGGTGTGTTGAGGAAACAAAGTAAAAAGTAGTAGAGAGTACATGCTTTCCCTAGATGTAGTACAGAAGATAGGATTCTTTTCCTACAGAGTTTGTATAGGGCCATATTGTCTTTTTAGTCCTTTGAGTTTTTAAATATCTTCATATGGTTCAGTACTCAGACCCTTACCCTTGCCAGGTGCTTCTCAGCATGAAGCATGCTTTTGTTTTCAGTATTGAATCTTCCTACCTTATGTCCTTCAAATATTCTGATGACACAGAACCAGACTGATGCAAACTTACATTTGCGCCAGTTGTAAACAACGCATTTCTACATGCTCAGGAGTCAATGCCGCTTGGAGTGCAGGGTCTTCCCAGGGCAGGAGCATTTGCTGATGTGACTATAGCATCTCTCATGGACTCGGCATGCTTGGCATACTCACCTAGGCAACTACCAATTGGGTTGGAGCAACTTTGCCCTGAACCAAATGTGCCTTGTTAGCACATCACTGGGAATTTGCAATGCAGTTTCTTTCATATTAGATACATTAACCTGTGGCCATCACTGAAAATTTTACCTATTGATGTCAAGTAGTAAAAGATGACACTGATTATAAAAATAAGAAAACAGAGACAAAACCTTAGATTTGTAGTACTTTTCCTTCCTCTTTCTACCAAGTCCTACTTCCCCTCTTATTTTATTTATATTCATCTTCCTTCATTTATAAAATGAGAGGATATTTAGCAATTAAAGTGAAGAAAACTTTTACATTTAAAGAAAGATTGTATAGAGAAGGAATTACTAAGGTAAACACCAGGAGAGATATCAGATATACCAGAGAAACTCAGTTCTCTCATCAGTAGGCGTGATCTTGACTCAGTTTATTTTACAGGGGATATCATCACCCTGATGCACACCCACATCTCCATATGACCTATGGGAGGAGTTATCTTGATCATCCCTCTTCCAAGTTTCCTTTTCTCCTATTCAACGTTTTTTTCCCATGTATGTCATCGGATGAGAAGTCAGCCACATTAGGTCTGCTAGCAGATCCATGAATGTCGTTGTGTAGGTTTGTGTTAGCTTGTCAGATGACCAAGTCCCTGCGTCACGTTGAGCTTTGTCATCATCCATGTAAAGTGCTGAACTTGGTCTGTGCATCTGGGCTGCAAGCAGTGTTGCAGACCAGAATGATCAGAAACATGATAATTGTGTTCATGATGTTTTCTCCTCCTATCTCCTCTTAAGGGTTCTATTCCTAGTTTGGGAATTGACCCCAGGTATGTTTGATAAGGCCCTCAGAACTGTTTTAATTCCTTCAGTTTGGACACTCTAGGTACTGGTGAGGAGCTATGACTCATCAATAGTTCTCTATAAACACATAAGAAGATGTCTTGCTACATATTTTTCAACACTTTCAAACAGTGGAAGCTATCATTTTGCCACATGGTGGCAGTTTATTGTATGCTACGTCTACAAGCATGAGCCACAGATGAGTGTTAGTCCTCTTACTCTAATAAAATGCCAAAAACCATGGGAGTGTATCTAGTGTGAGTCCCAGCCTGTCTGCACAGTAGTGCCTTGTTACATGGACTTGAAGAAAAGCAAATTACTTCTTTGAATTTTCTCTTCATATTCTACAAATTCTAACTAAACAACACACTGTAATCCGAACGATCAGCTTACATACAACGCACTATGAAAGCTAGACTGGTGGCTTTTGAACAGTGCATCTCAGTTACGTCTTTCTACACTTTCCCCCTCCCATTTATTTGTTTCCTTAGGGTTTAAAAACATCACTTATAGGTCTGATGCTGCTGATGAGCTTATTCATTTTTATCTTCAATTAGTCCCCGACTTCCAAGGGATTCTGTATCTGGCCATTAGGCAGTAAGCAAACTTCTTTTTACAGGAGCAAGGAGTGAGAGTTTCACCTGTCAGAGCCAAGTAAGCCTCAGTGGTCCCAGGATTTGAGTAAGGGTTGAGTCACTCTCAGTTCACAAAGACTGAAGATGACGTTAGTCACTGCTGTCCCCTGCAGGGTAGCAGGTAACTGGAGAGATAAGGGGTGAGAGCAAGTATAAGCGTGTAAAAATTTCAAATTTCAAATCTTGGCCACCGTATCTGTAGAGGCCAGTGAGGACCGTTCTTCATAGAGCTGTCTGTGATTGGCATTCCATGAAATCAACCATCCCTGTGGTACCTACTTTTGAAGAGATCATTTAAAGTCCTCTACAGATTCTTACCTATCTCACCATCTTGTAATTTATGCTTCCATCATGTAAGTGTATGTACATTGGTGCACATGCATGTGTGTATACATGTGCACACTGAGGCTAGATATCAGCGGCTGGTATCTTCGGCTGCATTGCACCTTACATTTTGAGTCAGGGTCTCTGACTGAACCTGGAGTTCAGTGAGAACACCAATTAGCATAGGCCAGATAGCTGGGAAATTCTAGAAAGCCTTCTGTCTATGATTCCTCAGTACTGGGATTGCAGGGACTTGTTGCTATACCTGGGATTTTACTTGGGTACTGAGGATTGAAACCAGGTCTCCATGTTTGTGTGACAAGCAGTTTGTTTTTAGTCCACATTGTGCCCCTATTTTAAGGAAGTGGTACATGAAACATGGAGAGCCCATCAAGCCAAACCATGGAGATCTGATTAGTATCTGACCCTTTGTGTTGTAGAAATTTTTAATCCCAATGAGGAGTTTCTATCCTTCCTTTGACCCTTTAGTTTCTGAATAAAAGATACATTGAGAGCTTTATATTTACAATAAGGCTTAAATAGTACAAGAGCTGGGCAAATACCTACCCTTCATGTTATTAGAATCTACTTTCCTATCAATAACTACCAGTAATTACTTATAATTTACTATGTTTCATCTTGGCTTCTCTTAATGCCAGTCAGCCAGCCCTCAGGGCCATGTTTTTGTGTCTCTCATAACCCATGGTGGCTGCTTTTTCCTCCTCTTGCCCCTTCTTCTCCTGGTTCTTCTCTGACCTCAAACTTAAATGCCTTCTATGTCTCTTCTGTCCAGCTAATGGCTGTTGGCATCTTTATTTACCAATCAGAAATAACCTGGGGACAAGGTCTGTATGATAACTCATCCATCTCTGGAAAGTTAGGGAGCCCACATTTAACACTATAATAGATAACAACCCTCTGCATCTTTTTGATATACTCAGTGTCTCCAGAATATATCTGAATTTTACAAATAATACCTGCTGAACTTGAGATATTTTCTCTCAGAAATAAAAGGCTCATTAAATAGGGGTCCACAGAATAAATAAAATGTGAAATGAGAATGGGCTGGGTTTTTCTGAGATGTGTTGTTAATACGGAATAAAAGCACCCAGCAAGCCTGTGATGGTTTAATTGTGTAAAACACGCAGGCAGCCAGATCTCTATCTGATATGCAAGCCAAGTTGGCTGAGTGGACATCACAGGAAGCTGCTTGGCTCTGGCAAGGAAAGGAAATTCTGGAGCAGAAAATTACAAGTATATACAAACATGTGTGTCACCAGCCTCAGGGGCCCTCTTCTTTTTATTAACTTTTGCTCCTATCCACACCAGACTTAGAAATAACTTTCTCTCTTTTGATAATAATGAGCAGAAGTGATCGAATACGTCCTTCAGATTGCACAAAGCGTAAAGGCTCTGGGCAGTTTCTGGGCTTAAGGTTCTATTGGGCGTTATGGAGTTTGACCTTGTCAGGGCTGGAACCATGGAGGTCAGTCCAGTGCATGTGGTCCTGACATCAGTGCAGGGTTAGGAGGTCTCCAGAAAGGTGTGTTTGCAGGATCCCTGGTAATTTAAAGTCTCCAACTGGCTCCTTCAGTGATATTCTCCCTATGCCAGTGAGCACAGGTGTTGTGTCTTAATATGGAGAAATAAGAAAGGCACAAGTGACCATAGATTGGTGGAGAAGTTGCCCCAGAGTCTGGCAGGGGAGCAACCATGCCTTTGCTTCTTTGTAATTTTGCTTTTATTATCTTTCATTTGTTTCCTCATAGACATTTCTCCATTAAAAAAATTATCCAATTTCTGAATCTGTTCATGGAGCCTCTCAAGAAACTGCCATCTTGCTTGGACAGCATTCGCTCACAGACACATCTAGACGCATCTCCTGACTCAGTCCATTAGTCAACTCCAATCTACCACAGCTGCATGGCTCAGGGTTTGTGTTACACACTCTCTTGTGGATATTAATCATGACTCTCAGGAGGAGAAACTACAGATACACAATTACACAGTTGTCCCTACTGAAGTCTAATCTCTCCAGCCCTGACTCCCTGCATGTGGGGGAGAAAGCTCTGAGAATATGGCAGAACATGTTCAGCCCACTGATGGTGGCTACTCTGATACCTGGTGGGTAAACTGTTGAGGGAACACGTGCCCTGTCTTCATATGAGCTCAAAAGAGGTGGCTCAACATGCATGCACATACCTAAGGATGTGGGACAATTGCAAGTTCCTAGGTTAGAGTAGGGCTTTTACTTCAGAGGGAAGAACACCAAGCTCGAATGGCTTCTGGGACCCAGTTCCAGCTTGCCAATGAGGATAAACAACCCCTGTGGCCATCTTCTAATGGAGCAAGCAGAAATGGTGGAGATCTTCAGCAGGTGAATTATCAAGAATTATCCAGTTGAGCTTCCCATCCAGCCGGTAGCAGGTCAGCCAGACCTAGCCAGCTTGCCAGGTGCTCAGACCCTGCCAGCGGAACCAGGTACCAGAGACAGCCCGAGTTTAAGACCTCCGGGGACTCAGGTCTGGGGCAGGAACTGCGCACAGACTAGCGGTTTGGAGTACAGTGGCCCTGCCTGCGCTCTGCGCTCGCAGGCCAGACCCTGATCCCCCTGCAGGCAGCGCCATCTTGTCTGCAGCTCCCCATCCAGCCGGTAGCAGGGAAGCCAGATCTAGCCAGCTTGCCAGGTGCTCAGACCCTGCCGGCGGAACCAGGATAAGCAACAACTCTTGTTTATTAAGAAGAATGAGGACCAGCTATAGCGGCAGGCCTCCATATTGCAACCAGGACACAGCTGGAAAGGTGCAGGTAGAGACTCCGTCTGGGGCTAGAGCAGGGAGAGCTGCTAAGCTCTCGCCCACAGGCGGGCCCAGGCGCCTAGGCTCTGCAGCACGTCCCTGCGAGCTTAGGCAGTGCACCGAGGCAACCGGAACCACCCAGCTCCCCAGGACACCAGACCAGCGATAGCAGCAGGCCTCCATATTGCAACCAGAACACAGCTGGAAAGGCACAGGTTGACAGATTCCATCAGGGGCTACCACGTGGGGGGATCTGCTAGACTCTCGCTACTAGGCAGGCCCAGCAGCGCCTGCCGAGGCTCTGCTGCACACCCCCACACTTCCCGGAGACCTCAGGCCGTGCACAAAGTCAGCGGGTGGCAGCCAGCTCGTGATCCCGTTGAGCAGCAATCACGCATAACCACCAGTAGAGAAACAACAGGTAAGCCCAGCCAGGAGATTCAAACACCAGCCAGTGACAACAAGGTCAACTAACACCAGAAATAACCAGATGGCAAAAGGTAAACGAAGGAATGTCACTAACAGAAATCAAGGCAACATGACAGCATCTGAACCCAGTTTGCCAACAACAGGAAGCCCTGGATACCCCAAAACACCAGAAAAACAAGACTTGGATATAAAATCACTGCTCAGGATGCTGGTAGCTGAACACATAGAAAAATCTCGTAAAGAAATAGAAGAGAAAATGGATCAAAAGTTAGAAGCCTTTACAAGGCAAATACAAAAATCACTTCAAGAAATGCAGGAGAAGATGGATCAAAAAGAAGAAGACAATAAGGAGGAAAGACAAAAATCACTTAAAGAAATACAGAAGAACGTGAACCAACAAGTAGAAGCTATGAAAGAGGAAACACAAAAATCTATTAAAGAAATACATGAAAACACAATCAAGCAAGCAAAAGATCTAAGCACATCCATCCAGGTACTAAAAACAGAAGTAGAAACAACTAAGAAATCGCAGAGGGAGACAACATTGGAGATAGAAAACCTTGGGAAGAAATCAGGAGCCATAGATGCAAATATCAACAATAGAATACAAGAGATAGAAGACAGAATATCAGAAGCCGAAGATACCATAGGAACCATTGACTCAACAGTCAAAGAAAATACTAAATGCAAAAAGGTTGTAACCCAAAACATCCAGGAAATCCAGGACACAATGAGAAGACCAAACCTAAGGATTATAGGTATAGACGAGAATGAAGACGTACAAGTTAAAGGGCCAGCAAATATCTTCTACAAAATTATGGAAGAAAACTTCCCCAACCTAAAGAGAGAGATGCCCATGAATATACAAGAAGCATACAGAACCCCAAACAGACTGGATCAGAACAGAAATACATCCCGTCACATAATAATCAAAACTCCAAATGTACTAAACAAAGAAAGAATATTAAAGGCAGCAAGAGAAAAAGGCCAAGTAACTTATAAAGGAAGACCTATCAGAATAACACCAGACTTCTCACCTGAGACCGTGAAAGCTAGAAGATCCTGGGCAGATATCATGCAAACTCTAAGAGAACACAAACTTCAGCCAAAACTACTTTACCCAGCAAAGCTCTCAATCGCCATAGATGGAGACATCAAGGTATTCCATGACAAAACCAAATTTGCACGATATCTTTCCACAAATCCAGCCCTACAAAGGATAATAGGGGGAAAACACCAAGACAAGGACAGAAACTACACCCGGGAAGAAGCAAGATAGAAACCTCCTCTCATCAAACCTAAAAGAAGGTAACCTCTTGAATATAAAAAAAATAAATAAAATAAATAAATATAATTTCAAAAATGTCTGGAGGAAATAATTACTATTCCTTAATATCTCTTAACATCAATGGACTCAATTCCCCAATAAAAAGACATAGATTAACAGACTGGATACGGAAACAGGACCCTACATTTTGCTGCATACAGGAAACCCATCTCAGTGTTAAAGACAAACACTGCCTTAGAGTAAAAGGCTGGAAGACAATTTTACAGGCAAATGGTCTCAGGAAACAAGCTGGAGTAGCCATTCTAATATCAGATAAAATTGACTTCCAACCTAAAATCATCAAAAGAGACTCAGAAGGTCACTTCTTGCTGGCCAAAGGGAAAATCCACCAAGAAGAGCTCTCAATACTGAACATCTATGCTCCAAATGCAAGGGCACCCTCATTGGTAAAAGAAACCTTACTAAAGCTTAAAGCACACATTACACCTAACACAATAATTGTGGGTGACTTCAACACTCCACTCTCCTCAATGGACAGATCAGGAAAGCAGAAACTAAACAGGGACACAGTGAAACTAATTGAAACTCTGGACCAACTGGATTTAACATATATATATAGAAAATTTCATCCTAAAGCTAAAGAATATACCTTTTTCTCAGCTCCACATGGTACCTTCTCCAAAATAGACCATATAATTGGTCACAAGACAGATGTCAACAAATACAAGAATATCGAGCTAATCCCATGCCTCCTATCAGATCACCATGGAGTAAGAGTGGTCTTCAATAACAACAAAAACAACAGAAAGCCCACATAACATGGAAACTGAACAATACTCTACTCAATGACACCTTGGTCAAGGAAGAAATAAAAAAAGAAATCAAAGACTTTTTAGAATTCAATGAAAATGAAGGTACAACCTACCCAAATCTATGGGACACAATGAAAGCAGTGCTAAGAGGAAAACTCATAGCTCTAAGTGCATCCAAAAAGAAACTGGAGAGAGCATACACTAGCAACTTAATGGCACACCTTAAAGCCCTGGAAGAAAAACAATTTAATTCACCCAGGAGGAGTAGAAGACAAGAAATCATCAAACTCAGGGCTGAAATCAATCAAATAGAAACAAAGAGAACCATACAAAGAATCAACAAGACCAGGAGCTGGTTCTTTGAGAAAATCAACAAGATAGATAAACCCTTAGCCAGACTAACCAAAGGACACAGAGACAGTATACAAATTAACAAAATTAGAAATGAAAAGGGAGACATAACAACAGAAACTGAGGAAATTCAAAAGATCATCAGATCCTACTACAAAGGTCTATACTCAAAACAACTGGAGAATCTGGAGGAAATGGACAATTTCCTAGACAGATATCAAATACCAAAATTAAATCAGCATCAAGTAGATCAGCTAAATAGTCCCATAACCCCTAAAGAAATAGAAGGGGTTATAGAAAGCCTCCCAACCAAAAAAAGTATGGGACCAGATGGTTTTAGTGCAGAATTCTACCAGACCTTCAAAGAAGACTTAACACCAATACTTCTCAAACTATTCCACAAAATAGAGACAGAAGGGACACTGCCCAACTCATTCTTCGAAGCCACAATTATACTAATACCTAAACCACAAAACGATCCAACAAAGAAAGAGAACTACAGGCCAATTTCTCTTATGAATATAGATGTAAAAATACTAAATAAAATTCTTGCTAACCGAATCCAAGAGCACATCAAAACGATCATCCACCATGATCAAGTAGGCTTCATCCCAGGGATGCAGGGATGGTTCAATATACGGAAATCCATCAATGTAATCCACTACATAAACAAACTGAAAGAAAAAAACCACATGGTCATCTCATTAGATGCTGAAAAAGCATTCGACAAAATTCAGCATCCTTTCATGCTAAAAGTCTTGGAAAGAGCAGGAATTCAAGGCCCATACCTAAACATAGTAAAAGCAATCTACAGCAAACCAGTAGCCAACATCAAAATAAATGGAGAGAAACTTGAAGCATTCCCACTAAAATCAGGGACTAGACAAGGCTGCCCTCTCTCTCCATATCTTTTCAATATAGTACTTGAAGTTCTAGCAAGAGCAATTAGACAACATAAGGAAGTCAAAGGGATACAAATTGGAAAGGAAGAAGTGAAGCTATCATTATTTGCAGACGATATGATAGTTTACCTAAGCGACCCAAAAAACTCCACCAGAGAACTTCTACCGCTGATAAACAACTTCAGCAAAGTGGCAGGTTATAAAATTAACTCAAGCAAGTCAGTGGCCTTCTTGTACTCAAAGGACAAGCAGGCAGAGAAAGAAATTAGGGAAATAAGACCCTTCACAATAGCTACAAACAACATAAAGTATCTTGGCGTAACTCTAACCAAACAAGCAAAAGATCTGTACAACAGGAACTTCAAGTCCTTGAAGAAAGAAATCGAAGAAGACCTCAGAAGATGGAAAAATATTTCTTGCTCCTGGATTGGCAGGATCAATATAGTAAAAATGGCCATCTTGCCAAAAGCAATATACAGATTCAATGCGATCCCCATCAAAATCCCAACTCAATTCTTCATAGATCTAGAAAGAGCAATTCTCAAATTCATCTGGAGCAACAAAAAACCCAGGATAGCTAAAACTATTCTCAACAATAAAAGGACTTCTGGGGGAATCAATATCCCTGACCTCAAGCAGTACTACAGAGCAATTGTGTTAAAAACTGCATGGTATTGGTATAGCAACAGGCAAGCAGATCAATGGAACAGGATTGAAGACCCAGAAATTAACCCACAGACTTATGGTCACTTGATCTTTGATAAAGGAGCCACAACCATCCGGTGGAATAAAGATAGCCTTTTCAACAAATGGTGCTGGTTCAACTGGAAGTCAACATGCAGAAGAATGCGAATTGACCCACTCTTATCTCTTTTCACTAAGATCAACTCCAAGTGGATCAAGGACCTCCACATAAAACCAGACACACTGAAACTATTAGAAAAGAAACTTGGGAAGACCCTGGAGGACTTGGGCACAGGGGAAAAGTTCCTGAACAGAACACCAATAGCTTATGCTCTAAGATCAAGAATCGACAAATGGGACCTCATAAAATTACAAAGTTTCTGCAAAGCAAAGGACACTGTCAGAAGGACAAAACGGCAACCAACAAAGTGGGAAAAGATCTTCACCAACTCCACATCCGACAGAGGGCTAATATCCAATATATACAAAGAACTCAAGAAGTTAGACCGCAAAGAAACAAATAACCCTATCAAAAAATGGGGCACAGAGCTAAACAAAGAATTTTCACCAGAAGAAATTCGGATGGCCGAGAAACACCTTAAAACATGTTCAACATCATTAGTCATCAGGGAAATGCAAATCAAAACAACCCTGAGATTCCACCTCACACCAGTCAGAATGGCTAAGATTAAAAACTCAAGAGACAACAAGTGCTGGCGAGGATGTGGAGAAAGAGGAACACTCCTCCACTGTTGGTGGGATTGCAAAATGGTAAAACCACTCTGGAAATCAGTTTGGCGGTTCCTCAGAAAATTGGGCATGTCACTTCCAGAGGACCCTGGCATACCACTCCTGGGCATATACCCAGAGGATTCCCCTGCATGCAATAAGGACACATGCTCCACTATGTTTATAGCAGCCTTGTTTATAATAGCCAGAAATTGGAAGGAGCCCAAATATCCCTCAAAGGAGGAATGGATACAGAAAATGTGGTATATTTATACAATGGAATACTACTCAGCAATTAAAAATAATGAATTCCTGCAATTTGTAGGTAAATGGTTAGACCTGGAAAATATCATCCTGAGTGAATTAACCCAATCACAAAAGAATGCACATGAAATGCAATCACTGATAAGTGGATATTAATGAGCCCAGAAGCCCTAAATACTCAAGACACAAATAGCAAGTCAAATGATTCCCAAGAAGAAGAAAGGAGAGGACCCTGGGCCTGTAAAGATTGCATCCAGTTTAGTAAAGAAACCGAGGGGGGAGGGGGAATGATTGGGGAACAGTTGGGGGGGGAGAGGAACTATGGGAACTATGGTGGGTGGGAACTGGGAAAGGGGAAAGCCTTTGGAATGTAAACATAGAATATAGAAAATAAAAAAATAAAAAAAAAAAGAATTATCCAGTTAACCTCTGTAAACATGGCATTAGTCAGTGTTCTTTATAGCCAAAGAACTTATGGAATTAATCTCTTTCTTTCCCTAATTATCTTTGTATAACACACACACACACACACACACACACACACACACACACAATTAATCCAACAATGGCTAGCTGTGAATGCAAAGTCCAAGAATCTAGAGTTACTCAGTCCCACAAGGCTGGGTGTCTCAGCTTGTCTGGAATCCCAAAGAAGTTGGCTCCAATGTCAGTGAAGGGATGGATGTGCTAGCAAGGCGAGGAGAAGCAGGCGAAGAGCACAACTTTCCTTCTTCCATGCTCTTATATGGGCTTCCAGCAGAAGGACTGGCCCATATTAAGGTGTGTCTTCTCTCCTCAAAATGTAGATTAAAAGCATGTATCATCTTGCCTCAAGATAAGGATCAAAAGCATATGTCCTCCAACCTTCAGATTCAGATCAAGATCTGTTTTTCTCCCCCCTAAAGATCTGGATCAGAGGTGATTCTTCCTCCTTCAAAGGTCCAGACGAGAGGAGGATTCACCCACTTCAAACTGAGCAGAAAACCCCTCATAGGCACGCCCTTCATCTCTGGCTTGTGTTCAGTTCAGATATAGTTAAGTTGACAGCCAAAAGTAGCCATCACCAATGTGAAACAATGAAATAGGACAATGGCTTACCCACTTTTCTGCAGTGCATTTAATAAGTTAATAGTTAAGAGTATGAGGGTGCAGCTGGCAGTCAATGTGACAATCATAGGGTTAGTAGGTGATATCATGGTGTCCCGGGCTTGATAAGCCATGGTAACCACTCTCTTCTTTGCAGTATCACTTTCAGAAGGCTGCTTGTCAAACATGGGCCATTTCACTGACAGGACATTGGTAATTACGTCATCCAGCCATGCCATCTCACAGAAATTACTCCTACACTATCAGACAGGGTCTCCAGTACACTCTTCATTGTTCTATCACCCCCAAGCTAGGCAGCTACATCAGAGACCCCGAGACAATCCCAGGAGCAGATGGTAGGCTTTTTCTGATCTCTAATACTAGCGGTAATGATGGGAATCTAAAACATTTCCTCAGGAAGACATGACTGGCGAGTTAATGGCTTGAGGCTTATTCCCCAGCTGGCCAGCAATGCGTTTCCTTTGGTGAGTGGACGAAGAAGCACCACGCTGGAGTCTGAAAATCTAAGAGCATACATGGACATAGAATGGAAGATAGTTTCCAGTGAGCATAAATCTTGATAATAAGGTGCATCTCAACACCTCAGGCTTGTCCCCAGGAGACCCACATAAACCTCAAGCATGTAGGCAGAGCCTGTAATGAGATCCCACACAAATGAGGGGGAGAAATAGCATTGCATTTCATTATCCCAAGGGAGGTGCAGGGCTGGGGTCCTGCCATTCAACCTTCATTGAATCCAATGTTCATTACGTTTTCCAATTTGCCTTGGAGAGTAACCAGCCCCGATCACTATTACTTGGGCAAACATCATTTTTTAATAAACAAGTAGAAGGCTATGACCAGGGCATCACCATGGAGTGGATCCTACCCAGGATACACAGTCATTTTGAGAGTGGTTTGGGACTGCTTTAGGCATCATGAGGCCACTTTAATTTTCGACTCTGCAATTCCTAAGCACAGGGCAGCATGGGGACACTGCCCTCCATGAATACAGGCGTGGATTAATAATGGTCTGGGAGGGTAGCCTAAACTGTCTTGTAAATAATACTACAATAGTTAGAGGATTAAAAGTTAGCTTGGAAAAGATTTGATACATAGTCCATCTTTACTTTGGAGATAATAGAAGCATGATGCATGTCTCCTTGAGTCCTACAGCAAAAGAAAAGTCAAATTCTCCTTTTTATTGTATTTGAGCATTTTCTGTCTCCATTCCCCAAATAATCCATACCTATAGGACCTGCACTTTGATAGTGCTTTAATCCAATTATTGGTATATTAAGAATATCACTGTGATTAATAAACCATGGTGACACCATTGTATATAACTCCTGGCTACTCAGGATAGAAAGATTGGGTTTTTATGATGTTCAGGTTAGAGAGAAGAAAGAAGTAATGAACTCCAGGATGATGGTGACAGCCAGTGAGCTGATTATGTGGCACTGAGAAAACAGAATCAGTGACGTTGCAGTCAGTCCTTGAGTGGTAGCTGGAACTCTGACAGTGGAGCAGTAACTGCCATGATTACACGGGAGCAAAAGCCACAGGAATGTATCTTCCTTTCCCTCTCCCTCTTATTCATATGTGAGGGAGTGAGATATACCTCAGTGGATTTTAAAAGCTACTATGCATATGTCATGGTTGTAGACACTCCCCTAAAGCATGAAGGAAAGTAGACATCAGGGTCTTCCCTTTGGCCCATTCATCCAGTTAAAGGTCTTCTGGTAGAGTATGCAATATACTTTTCCCAGTGGGTATTCTTTTCAAAAGAAACATTTTTAAAAAACATACTACCTTTAGTAATTTAAAAGAGACATATCTCTACTTTTATTGTTGTTTCTTGGAGACAAGGTTTTCCTATGTAGTCTCAGCTGTTCTGGAACTTACTCTATAGACTAGTCTGGCCTTGAACTAAGAGATCCATCTACTTCTGCCTCCCAAGTGCTGATGTTCTTCTGGGACTCTTAACAGTTGATGTGGGGGTATGTCTGACTCTTTGTCTGCTTTTTGGGATCCTTTTCCTTCTACTGGGCTGTTTGTGCAGCATTGATATGAAGGTATGTGCCTAGTTTTATTGTTATTACATATTTAGTTGATATCCCTGGGAGGCATGCTCTTTCCAAAGGAAGGAGGAATGGATCTTGGAAGAAAAGGGAGGTTTGGAAGACTGGGAGAAGATGAGGAAGGAAAATCAGTTTGCTCAGAATGTAATGTATAAGAGAATAATACATACATACATACGTACATACATACATACATACATACATACACACATATACACTACATCTTCCTCCAAACCCAATGAAGCAAAGCAGAGCAGAGCAGAGCAGAGCAGAGCAGAGCAGAGCAGAGCAGAGCAGAGCAAAGCAGACTTATCTCCATTATCTCCAGTGGTGGGACATTTCTAAAGACTTATGGATGCGAAATTCCCAGGAAATGGTTCCAACTTCTGCAGGCAAGGCTGATCCGGAGCATTTCACATAGATGGTTTAGAATAAGATCATTGGGCATAAACTCTCAGCAGGCCTAGCAGATAATGTGTAAATGTTGAACTTACATACCTATCATATAAACATATCATATCACAAGGTCATTGTAACCATGGGGTTTTTGTCAAAGCCCCTCAGGGACACCAAGCAGTACAAAGTCACAGATAAAAGCATACCAGGGTACTAAGTCAGGAAGCAACAGGTTTTTGGCATTTTCTATAAGGAAACCATGGGGAGAGAGGCTCCTATTATTCCTGAAGGAATTGTGAAAGGTCTTCTCACTCCTTGACAAGTTTAGCATCTCCTGCAATGGTAAATTGATTATTTCATACCAAATAGCAATGCTATTGCTATGTCCTTCTTTTACTGACCTCTCCTCATAAAGCAGCTGTTGGTGAGGGATGAGCATCAGAAATGAAGAAGGAAATACTAGCACAGCTATTTGCACACAGATGTATCTTCTGTTTGAGCTATTGGGCTATCATATAGATATAGATGCAGTATAAATAAATAAATGTTCTCTTATAATAAGTACATGAATGAAAACTTATGTCTTAAAAATGTAATTTGAGTAAGGCTATCTGACTATGTTTAGAAATAAATTGGGAAAATTAATCTGTGTTGCTAGAAGACACTTTAGTGGCAATCCTTGGGGAGTCCAGGAGTTTGGCAATCTGGTGACACTTTTAGGTGCTAGAAAATTCTTTTTTCTATTCAGAAGTTTGATGTGTGTGTGTATTTGCATATTTATTACATTTAAAGTAGTTAAATTTAATAAATTTGTTAAAGTAACAGTATTTTTTCTTACATGTATGTATTTTACATTTTCAATTGATTGAAAATTTTAGGTGATAAATACTTTAGAGGTATACTTGGTCAGTGGGAATATTCAATGATTTTCTTTTTTTCCTTTTTTTATTAGATATATTCTTTATTTACATTTCAAATGTTGTTCCCTTTCCTGGTTCTCTCCCCCCCAAATCCCATAATCCATCTCCCCTCGCCCTGCTTCCCAATCAACCCACTCCCACTTCCCTGTCCTTCCCTTCCCCTACACTGCTGCATCCAGCCTTCCCAAGACCAAGGGCCTCTCCTCCCTTTGATGTCCATTAAGCTCATCCTCTGCTGCATATGCATCTGGAGCCATGAGTAACTCCATGTGTACTCTTTGGTTGATGGTTTAGTCCCTAGGAGCTCTGGGGGTACTAGGTGGCTCATATTGTTGTTCCTTCTATGGAGCTGCAAACCCCTTCAGCTCCTTGGGTCCTTTCTCTAGCTCCCTCATTGGGGACCCTGTGCTCAGTTCAATGGCTGGCTGAGAATGTCCCCCTCTGTATTTGTAATGCACTAGCAGAACCTCCAAGGTGATAGCTATATCAGGCTCCCTTCAGCAAGCACTTGTGGGTATCCACAATAGTGTCTGGGTTTTGTAACTGTATATGGGATGGACATGTAGATGGGCAGTCTCTTAATGGTCTTTTCCTCAGACTCTGCTCCATACTTTGTCTCTGTATCTCCTTCTGTGGGTATTTTGTTCCCCCCTTCTAAGAAGGACCAGAGTGTCCATGCTTTTTTCTTCCTTATTCTTAAGCTCATTTGATTTGTGAATTTTGTCTTGGGTATTCCAAGCTTCTGGGAAACTTATCAGTGAGTGCATACCATGTGTGTTCTTTTGTGATTGGGTTACCTCACTCAGGATGATATTTTCCAGTTCCACACATTTGCCTAAGAATTTTCAATTGATTAGATTTTCAACCAAATCTATTTTTCCCTGGTAGACTTGGGTATGAGACTTTGAAGTACTTAGAGAATATCCCAGAACCTCAGATGCCATAGCCAAGCTCTCAGACCAGCCCTTGGAATTGTCCACACTGTAATAGATAGGTGTAGTGCGCCTTCAGCTTTGGTATATCCATAGTTAGAACACAGAGGGTTTCTTTGAGAAGTAGCCATATTTGTGAGGATGCTTTTGAAGTAGTTCCATAGAGTTCACAGGTTTGTTATGTCATAAGTCTATGACACTGGCAAAAAAAGTTATTTGACGTATCCATTCCTACAGTTTATAGGATGGCTTCACACAGTATCAGTTCTAGCATAGGGATCACTCTGGGTTCTTTAAGCCCCTTACAGTCCATTAGTTCTGGAAAACTTTCCAGCTATAAATGTTACTTTTCCTTATGTCTTTAGTAACTTTTCCTGTCTTGAGAGATAGTAGGACTCAACTTAAGTCTCTGTTTTCTTTGCCCATTTGACAGCATAATCAAAAAGAGTCCTCAGAAGTTTTCTATTAGAGCCAAGATGAGCCCCTTACATTGAGTATGAGTTGTGTTTTTCATGGATATAACAAAATACCTGACAAAAACAGTTTGAAGGGATGCAGTCCATCAAGACAGGATGGTGATAGTGTGTAAGGTGTCTTACGGCAGTAGTAGAAGAGGAAGAGGAGGAGTAGTGGAGAAATAGAGAGAGTGAGAGAGAATGAGAAAGAGAGGGAGAGAGAGGAAGAAGGAGGAAGAGGAATAGGAGGAGGGTGAAAGAAGGGAAGAATGGCAGTCCTTACCTTACTTTTCTTTAGTTTTATATTTAGTCTATAATCCAAGTTCATGGATGATGCCATCCACATCTGGAATGAATCCTGCTTTCTCGGTTAAAACTGTCTGAAAACCCTCCTGTAGACACAACCAGAAGTGTGTCTCCTGGATGGTTCCAAATCCAGTCACAGTGACAACAAAGAATAACTGTCCAACAAAGTTCAGCAAAACTTCAGCCTTCTAGGAGTATCCAATGATTTTTTTCTGATTCCATTCTTGTTTCTGAAACCATCTCTTAGGGTCGGTGAGCTCTGTCCTTCTTCACAGAAGAGCATGCTCACCCTAGCTCTCCATTTCAATTAATGCTCACACTTGTGGATCCTCCTACTAACAGCTGTTGCTAAGCATCAGAAAACACTTACTCAGGCTCATGGGTTGAAAGTAACATGATTATGATCAGAGAGACAAGTGACAAGAACCAGAAGGATGTGCAAATGAGTCAACACGCAACAAAACTTAAACCGTGCCTCCGTCAACCAGTGCTGACAAATTCCACAGGATTCTGATTGAGCAGTTCACTCACCCCCACCACCTCCTCCAATCTGGCCTGATCTGTCATGGATCTGGAGGTTTGCATTCTGCTGAGAGTCTGCAGCTCACATCATCCCCAGACAACAGAGAACCGGCCCTTCCCTTCCCCCAGTGGAGAAGATGTAAAACATCGAAGAGAACCCCTCCCAACTGTTAAAACAGTCTTTATACATGAGTTAGTTCGGTTCAGAGGGAGAGATGAAATGAACATTCAGTGATACTTCAGCAACGGTGGAGCTAAGTTCTTGGTAAACACAATATACAGAAGTAATATTGTGCTCTGTTTCCTCAGATTAAATATATCTCGATCTCAGATTTATACTGGCACTTTATGGCTTCTGCAAATGACTGCCTCGGTGCTGCAAAGTAATTCCACCCTGTCATATTTGTCTTTGGAAATTGTAACAAATTATGGTGATTTATAACATCAAACTCAACTCTTCCATTTCTTCCCCAGACAGCAATGTCGCTGATGGCGAGATGCTGGGCAATTCATTTATTCAGGGTGGAAGGTGACAGTGAGGTATGCTTCATCTGCTGCCGTGGCACTTGCTTTCCTTCGAGAGGACCCTGTAGACATAACTCAAGCTGTCCCGAGATGAATCTCTTCCTCTGCTTACCTGCATCCTCCTAATGAGGTGTGACTCCGCTTGTCTGTGTGAGCTCCTTCTGCCCTGAATCTCCTTCTGTGACCCTCCTGCTCACTAACAGTCAACAGAAGTTAAAGGTTCGCCTGCCTTATTTCAGTAACATGTGGAGTCAGAGAATGTGGGTTAATACAGACATCTTCCCTCCCATCAAGTTTCTTTTATTTCAAAGTAAGGCAAAGCACAATTGCTTTATTAAGCTTCATGCCCATTAACCAGGCTCTGGAGACATGGGTGAGAGTGGTTTGAATGTGGGGGTAGGCACTGGCATGCTTGGCTCAGTCCCCTTTCCAATGACTGAATCCCTTCAAGTTCACATGCTGAAGTTTTTGGTTCCAATTTTTGGTATTCAAAAGGCAGTCTCATGCAAGGGGATAAAGGTTGGTTGTCATTATGAGGTTGTAGCTTCCTGATGCAAAAGAGAGATTACTATTGCTCCTTCCCTATCTTCATCAAGTGAAGACACAGGGACAAGGTACCATCTGAAACTCAGGAAGAGTGGATTCACCAGGGACCAAGCAGCTGTGTCTCGTGCTCTCAGGCCCCACAACTCTGGAGAGACACATATTCATTGTTTCAGCCACAAAGTTATGGCACTTTAGCATGACAGCCAAGTAGACTGTGATTCTGCTTCATGCAAAGGCCATTCTACACATCTTGGGGATGACTTCCTCTTTACTACCTTGGTCAGGAAATACCAACAGTTGGAAAAACTCACTGAAGTTACACATATACTGTGGATATCATCACCTCACAACAGGTTCCAATATGAGAGACCTGATTATGCGCTGTCCTTGATTGGTCACAACTATAGGATCTATCCTGTGAACTTATTTAATAAATAGCTACAATCACATTTATCAGAATTCTGACTTTAAAGGAGCATGTGGTAAGACCTTACTTCTTGAATCATTATAATCAAAGTGACAACGTTGAAATAGCGCTCCTAGACAACAGTTGGGAATACATTCATAACTACAGACAAAACAAAAGGGCTGAGGAATCCCCAATCGCACAGGAACACTGTGCAAATCATAGTCTCTCGGCAGGCCAAATGGAGTGTAAATGGATCCAATGCAACGGGTCCTTGTGCATCTTCACTTCTTCCTTCTCTGGACCAGTGCTGTGTCCTTGGATATCTCCAATATGCTCAGCAGCATTGGAAAGGTCTATTTCTGATGCTTTTGTCAACAGCCAGTGAAGTGGGCATTTTGAGAGAAGTGTGCCCATTTCAGAGTGTGCAGTAGGGGATACATTTATTCCTTCATTCCAGTGCTCTTCAGTTTTACTAAATACTAGAAGATCCTGACCATAAAAGATCTAATTCATGAGTGTACGCTGGAGGAGATAGGCAAACAGCAGTAATAATTTCAATCATAACTATACTCTTGGAAGCCCAAACAAGCATTGTAAGGACACTGAAATTGTGTGCCTGACCTATCATGGAACTTAGATTGGCAGGGCAGAGCTATTATGGACATAGACAACAGCAGATCTTCAAGTAGAAAGAAGGTGGGCTCTGTACAGGGAATTTAACCATTGTGAAGGCAAAGGAGGGCACAATCAGACATCCTCAGAAAGTCAAGGTTTTTGGGGGTGACTGGAGTGCTTCACCAGTGTGGGGAACACAGGAGTCAAGATTGATTCCGCTCTTTTCTAGTCTGGCTGCTGCTTCTCTACACAGGACTGTTCAGCATCTATCACTCCGGGGAGAGTAGGGGGACTCATTGCACGTCAAGGCACTTCTTCATGGACTTTCATCTAAATGCTTCTACAGGGTTTGGAACTTGTAGGCACCAGGCATCATTTGTAAGTGGCAACTGAGGGGTCTTGGGCAGGGAGGGGGAAAAGACGGGCTCACTACAGCAATGGGGTAGATATCTCATGAGCCGGCGATGAGCGTTCCTCTGTGGAGTTGGAGCTGAGGGCTATCGAGCCTTGCTTCATGACAAGCCCTGGTATGTTACTGAACACTAAAGCTCCTGTGCTTAACTTGGTTTGAAAATAGAAGGGTGTGATGTAGGAAGAAGAGATCTGATATCACACACACACACACACACACACACACACACACACACACACTGATGGGGCCGATGAGAGGGCTAAGAGAATGGGCTCATGCGTGGGAGCAGAATATGAGCAGAGTACAGTGATATGTATGTATATAATGCAAAGGCCAGTATCAGCTAACTTAATAGTGAAGCGTTGTGTTCTCAACATTGCATTGCTGTAAGTTAAAATTTAATTGTAAAGACCTCATTCTGAGCAACTTTTAAGTGCTTAGACCGCTAAAGCAAGGGATACCCCCTGCTCCCCTGGAGATTTATGAAAACCACAATATCACATAAAGACACAGAATAAAAGTCAGCACAAGACAATGGAAGCTTGATGCCTCTCGGGGCTCTACTGACTAGCCAGCCCCATTCTGCAATGGAGAAAACCAACGAAAGAGCCGGAAAGCCAGCCAGACCCTGAGCCAACTGGCTTCTTAGGGGTCCTAAGGCTAACTCCCCGGCTATCCCCGGCTATTGTCATCAGCTCAGAAGGGGCTCTAGAGGAACATATCACTGTTTGACAATTTTGCTTTTATTTACAGGGGCTGTATCAAACATATATTTTACTTGATAAGTGGGAAATGTCAAAATGAGCCCCATAGAAAGTGGTGACAAAGGAAATCATTTCAATAAAATTACATAATGTACAACAAACCACGGAAAGAGCCACATTAAACTCAGTTTGCATGCAACGTGGCATTGTACAGTTTCTGACACTCCACAGAGAGGTACTGGGTCTGAAGGAACTACATTTAAAAAGCAATTTGCAGAATTTCTGTTCTTTTAGTGGTTTGAAAGCAGTGATAATTTTTTTTGGTAGCTGACAAGAGAACAAAAAACAATAATTGAATAGTACCATTTACCCAGGAGGCACGCTGATAATTACAAGTATAACAGACAGTTTGGATTTTATCTGAGTAGTGGCAGATCTGACTCTTTTTTTTTTTTTTTAACACTAGGAACTAAATCAGGCTTCTATTCTCAAGAAGTATGAAAGAAGAGACAGGACTTATTTTTCACTTATTAAACACACACACTGACTTGTGTGTGTTTTCTGGTCACTAATCTGGAGTTCATATTGCCCGAGATGAGGAAGGTACATCTACTCAACAGCTTGAGGAGTAAACAGAATTTCTTAGTAGCCAACATGGCCAGAAGTCTACTGTAAGTAAAGTCAGTTTGTGTCCCGCAGAGCACAGAGGGCGCCACCAGTACCTCCTGACCTGGCTGCCTCGTGAAATATTCCATGGGGACAGAAGTCACACTTGATCCTCTTAAAACAGGCTCCTCACTCGCTCAGACTGGATTCAGCAACCACCATGCTTGGCAGCCTGGCTGCTGGTGGTGGGGCCGTTTCAGGCCCCACTGATAGCAACAGTGTTGCTTTCCTACTTGATTTATTGTAGCAGACAGCATTCCATCAATGCTATATTAGAGTCTTCCCCCTCTCTCTCCTCTCTGTATCCTAATGTTTTAAGATGATGGCATCCCCACACAGCTAAACTGTGACTTCAAAAATGAAACCCTGAAAAAACTGTATCCTAGCCTCCTTCCTGGCCTTCTCAGATCCTTCCTGAAGAAGGCCCGTGCACTCAGAACTTTGACACTTCTGTGAGAACAGCTCCTGGGACACATGTCCTCCAGGTGGGTCAGCAGAACAAATCAAGGGCTTTTTGCAATCAATATGCTAGAAACATGTCCTAAAATAGCTCTCTATTCCCTTTAATAGCAGACGCTGACAAAAGAGCCTGTTATTTAGTATTCCATTTTTGATAGCTCATTGTATCTAAAAGGAGATCAATTAAAGCACTCGCAAACCTCTCAAACTTAATTGAAGGACAATTTAGACATCACAGTAGCACACAGATTTTGCTGGCCATTGTTGCATTTATGCAATGTTGGAACTGTTCACGTCTCCACAAACCCTGTGCCGATGAAGAGGTTTTGTGCAGAAAACAAAATGTTAACATCAGAAGGTAAATGGTCACCAACTTCTTTCTTCAACAGATGAAGGGAGCTTTTGAAATTAAAAAAAAGAATCTGAAACATGACGTGATAGAAATATTTGTGTCTACATTCTTCTGAATAACCAGGGACTTATGCTCGTTCATTATTTGTCCTTCGTAAAGGGGCAGCACAGGGCTAACTTATTAGTGTCAGCAGCAGAGAAGTATTAAAGTTATAGCTTGTGCTGACACAAGGTGGCAATTGTCAGAGACTCAAGTTCATGTCATTCAAGTCAGCCTTTTTGCCTGTATTTCAAGAACTTAGCTCTTAAAGGGGTGCAAGTGGAGTTGGGGGTGGACCTTGCAGTTTTGTTTTTGTTTTTGTTTTTTTTTTTAACAGCCCATGTATTATTCTTACCAAGAGTAAGATTGGCATTAAGGAATGAAAACAAAGTTGGAGACTCCAGTAACCCAGTGTGTGGGTCACGATGTTGCATGAATCACTTTTCTCATTAATGTGAGAAAATATCTGACAAAGTCAACTTGAGAAGGGATGGGTTTATTCTGGCTTCCGGTTGGAGGATGTGGTCCATTATGGCTGGGGAGTTATGGTGGCAGGTGCCACCTTCAGGAGCTGATCCCATCGAAGCCAGAGTCGAGAGGAAGCAAGGGATGGATGCCTGTGCTAAGCTAGCTCTATTCCTTTCATGCAGTCCCATTCACACTGGGAGGGGGAGGGGGAGGGCTTCCCTGCTCAATTAACCAAATCTAGAAACCCCCTTACAGATATTTTCTCCTAGGTCATCCTGTCAGGTTAACAACACTATCCACCACTGTACCTTCAATGCATATTTTCCAACCCACCAGGAAGGTATGAACTTGTCTTGGGTAAAATCATGCTATCCCAGATGCATACAGTCATGAAATCCAACCCCACTGCTGCATAAACATCAAAAGCTGACAAGAAGGCTATGAGAAGGCAGGTGAGACTAAGCTAGCCTGAGGTGTTATGCTGAGGGTACTGGCTGAGCTTCTCAGGCTTTAGGATCGCCAGACAGTGTCCCCCCCTGCTTTCCCTCAGTGGGCACAGTGCCCGAGGACTGCTGTAAGAAGTGTCATCCCAGAAATCATGCAGACCATTTAGCTAGTCCACCATCCCATGTGGGCTTTGGAAGGCATTTCTATACCTTTTGCTCTGGGTAGACCCAGGTACCTCAGGGGTATCACTTGAGGAGTTGTGACCTTGTACCTGACTCACAGGCCACTTTGGGCAGCATGCATTTGGATGCTTATCCGCAAGGATTTCTCCTCATGACTACATTCATAGGATTTCCAAAGAGGGTGATGGTTGATAATAGGATGGAGGACGGAGAGCTGGGTTGGAGTGAAATGCAGCAAGCCACATTGGGCAGTTAATACTAGGGCTTGAAGAGCATGGCCATTTAGACCTGTACAGATTCTACTGTGATGTGGAAGTAACATATAGATCTATTTGGCAAACAAAATATGTATATACATTTTGTGTAATGTATGTAATACATAAAATACAAATAATACATTAAGCCCATATAACATAAAAATTATACATTTAATATATACATAGTATATACATGTATATATTAAGTGTAACAGGTAAAGTATATTTAGCATAGTATTTAGTTTATTATATACTAAACTATATATAGTAAAGTTTATGTAATATGTAAAGCTTTACATATTACAGAGTAGATCAGTAAAAATATATGTGATGAACAAAATCTGGATATATGTTATTTTATTTTTGTAATACTGTAGTAAAATACCCGAGGATGGGTAGCTTAATATAGGAAAAGAGGGTTGTTTAGCTCAGAGTTCTAGAGGTCAAATGGTTCCCATCTGGTGGTGTCTCTCTCATGGGCAGTCTCATGTTGGCTTTGGGCATAATACATCAAGTCTCCCCCTTGTAAAATTACCCAAATTCAATCATGTAGCCTCTGACTCTAAGGACCTTCTCATATCTAATTACTTCCTAAGGCTCCACTTCTGAATCCCACCATAGGAGGTTGGGAGAGAGAATTCCTTCTTGGTTTAAGTTTCCCTTCTCCTTTTGTTTTAAAATGGAAATCAAACTTCAATTCATGAATCTTCCTCTGGCCACCCTCAAGCATAGTATTTGTAAAGTCTATATCACATATAAAGTTTACATGCAAAGTTCATTTGCAGAAATATGTATATGTATATAAAATACAACTATGTGTACAAATACATGCTTTTTTAAAAAAAAATCTTTCATAGGCTTAAAGTAATTTAAAATGATTAGTATTAACCAGGAAGTGGTGGCACACACCTCTAGTCCTAGCACTGGGAAGGTAAGGCTGGCGATCTCTGAGTCTAAGGCCAGCCTGATCTACAGAGAGAATTCTAGGACAGCCAGAGTTACGCAGAGAGACGCTGTGGAACAGACGAGAAGGATGGATTGCCCTGTATGCAAAGGCATTTCCAGTGAGTCAAAGCTGGCAGTAACCCCGAATCCATCATGAATTTCGTCTCTGTCACACTGATCCTGCTCTCACATATTTCCTTGTTGCAAATTGACTATTAGACAGCAAAGGATGCACGGCCAGATGTGCTAGTACCATTGCTGCATCACAGGCCTACCTGAAGCCGTGGGAGGCATGCTGAGGCTGGCCACGCTCTGCTGCATTACAGCATCAGCAACCTTGATATCCACAGAACATAGGAAGGTGGCCAGAGCTGGGACCTCAGGGGATACCTCGTCAGATGTCTGAAACACTGGTGTGTGGGGGAGTGGCCGGTGCATGGGTCACGGCTTAGTTTATTTGTAACCCTGAGCTCCATTTGCAGACACCTTCCCACCAAAGTTCTAGTTCAGCTGCAGACTTTACCAGATCCCAGTGGAGGCTCAGGAAGTGCAAACTGGGAAGAGATTCAAGCCCCAGCCATGTCAACAAGGATCACCTGCAACTTTTGTTTTGAAAGAAAGAAAGGAAGGGAGGAAGGAAGGAAGAAAAAAACAGACAGAAAGAAAGAAGAATCTGTCTTTTCTGTTCGTCTAAAACTTGGTGGGAGAGGGGAAGACCCAGAGCCAGTGTGTGAGAGCAGTCTTTCTCAAGTCTTTCACTGTTTTCCAAATCTCTGTAGAAAACACTGTCTCATTTTTTCCCTACAGTCCCTGTGTTTTCTACATCCAAGACAAGAATGTAATCCCTAAATGACATCTCTCTGCCCATTAAGGCAGTGGCTAAAATCTCTGTAGGAAGGCTGCCTTCGAACCAGGGAAGGTAATGATTTTTAGAAGACAACAGCTGGGTTAACGGTGAAAACAATGCTTGAGAGGTCAAAAGGGTCCAGAACCCATTACCAAGCTGCTGATAACCATTCCGACTAAAAGGGCCCTGACAAATTACTCCCCACAAAGCTGGATAAGCCCTTGATATTCATCAGCGTATATTGAGCAAGGCGTGGGGAGGGGGACCACACCAGGGCTGGCAGCTGCGGTTACAAGGAAGGAGGCTTGGGGTAGGTGCTAACACAGGTTTGTTGTTTTTTGGGAAAGAACAGATAAGGCAAATTAATGCAGACAGTGCATCCAGCTGACAGAGTGCACGGACTTCCTTACTCTTGCCACATGATACTGCTGCTTCATATTTCATAACAAACAGAAAGCTGAGTGAATCTCTTGGGCTTGAAAATATTGATGCCTCTCCATTACATTGTAATGTGGCAGAAGAAAGGGAGTACCCGATTGTTCCCTGCCAAGGTGTCTTCCTGAGGAATCGCACCATGGGAGAGACCTAGTATAAAGAGGATTTATTGTGGGGGAAGAGAGAGGGGACCTGGAAAGGGAAAGGGATAGAGGGTGAGAAAGATAAAACAGAGGACAGAAAGAAAGAGAGGCCAACCAGGAACACATGGGAACAGGAGACGGAGAGGAAGAGGGGGAGGGGGAGGAGAAAGAGGGGGAGAGAGAGAGAGAGAGAGAGAGAGAGAGAGAGAGAGAGAGAGAGGAGAATGAGGAGGCGGAGGAGGAAGAGGAGGAGGAGGAGGAAGAGGAGGAGGAAGAGAAGGAGGAGAAGGAGGAGGAGAAGAGAGGAGAGAAGAAGAGAAGACAGAAGACAGGATGGGGGCCTGTGCCACACCTGGCTTGCACCTGGCAGCAGGTGATGATGTAGCTGTTGCTAGGTAGCTGTTGGGCAGAGCCTAGCAGAATTATCTGTAAGGCAACAGTGTTGAAATATAGTATGCAGTTTCTAACTTAGAGGACGGAACAAAGAGAGTCAAGACAGAAGTGAGGCACAGCTGGTAAGCTGAACACAAGGACCACCAAGATGTCATCACCTCAGCCAGGTAATAGGAATCTTAACAGTGGAGAGTAGTGTCCTAAGTGCTAGGAAGACGACTCAACTTTGCAAGCATGAGGACCGAATTTGAAACCTCAGGATTTACATGTAACAAAGCCTGGTATGGTGGAACCGGCTGGAAGGTAGAGACATGGCGATCCCTAGGACTCTTTGGCCAACCAGGGTAGCCTGCTTGTGTAGTTCCTGGCCAGTGAGAGACCCTGTCTCAAGAGACTAAGTTTGACATTGCCTGACAGCTGAGGCTATATTCTGGCTTAAGCAGTGCAGACACACACACACACACACACACACACACACACACACACATACACACACACACACACACATGCTCACATGCACATGTACACACACATGCACATACTACACACACACACACACACACACACACACACACACAAACACAAAAGGGGGAGAAGAAAGCAAGAACTTAGCAGATCTGTATTACCGAACCTCATAACATTTTAAAGCAAGTGTAGATTTCAGCAGTGTATATTAGCCAAATCTGGGGAAAGCTTTAAGCCCCAGCATGCTTTATCAAACAAGAGTGTTTGGGCTTGAGGTTTGAAGCCTATGGCACTAGTTTGTCAGAATAGTTTATTCTAATAATACACGTTACAGTGGGTTCCTATCTTCCTTTGGTAGGCTGGGGTATGAGTAGCTGTGGTCAGTTATAAGAGCAATGTTTGCATTGACTGCAATAAAACCCCTGGACATAAGGCTGCCCTCATCGGGGACATTCACATGTTATCATCCATCACTGCCAAGAAAATTAAGGGTATCTGAAATGCCACAGGGAACAGATGCCTGCCCGGTGTTTGCCAGGAATTCACCCTTTACTCCTTCCCTTTGTCAATAACAATGTTTGCAGTTTCACTGTAATCAGCTGTGTCTGTAAACATGTCACCTTCTGAAGACTGTTAGTACTTCAGGTATTGTTGAGCTTACGGTGGTCGAGGTGACTCTTGTATAACCAAAGACCCCTTCTCTGAGGTGAGGACTACTGAGTAGGCTCAGAAACTGTGATTTAAAATCAGTTTTGCAGATGTGTTTGTCAAGGCCAAGGAAATATCCAAAAACACATGCCCATAGGTAGTTGCAAGAGGGATAAAGGAAGAAGGCTTACCAGAGGGAGTAGACTGAGAGTACATTACCATATGGGTTACAATTGAAGTCATAGATGTCAATTTAAATGTATGGGAGAAATAGTCTAAGATAAGTAGAGAAAGATAAGCTTGCACAGCAGACACAAGAAAGAGCAGAGGCAGGTGAAATTCTTATCACAGAAGCCACAGTATTCAAAAGAAGATTGACCAGTTGTCAATCACAGGATACTTCAGTTACACCGTGTCAACAAGGTCAAGTAAATTAGGGACCTGGAAAATTGCCACCGGTTAGTGACAGAATTATTTTGTGACATGGGCTAACAGTTTTGTTAAAAGAGGAACTAAGCACCAGGTTGCAAAATACTGAAGCATGCCTGGTAGAAATATAAAATTGCTAAAGAAATCTGAATCAGAAATAATAGAGGGAAGATGGGAAAGGGGTGTGTGTGTGTGTGTGTGTGTGTGTGTGTGTGTGCATGTGCACTCAATTTTGGAAATACCTGCAGAAGAATACAATAGGGTTTCTGCAGTGAGATGGGAAAGGGTCTTCTTCACCAGGCAAAAGGCACTAAAAGAGAAACTGCTTTTACTAGGAAGATGAGCCCCTCTCTTAATCAGAAGTGACGGGGCAAGGCCAGGGTATAAGAGGGGGGTCTGACAAAGGACTTTTTTTAAATTGTATTTTCTTCGTTTGGAAGGGTAAATTCCTGATTCAGTACCTCTTGGATAGAATGTGGAGTCATTCTTCCTTGTTATCTCATTGTTATACATGTGCTGAGCACACAACAAAATTTTATTATTGCGAAAAGATGTATGTGGAAGGAAGAGTGGAGGGGATGGAAGGTGGAGGGGATGGAGGGGAGAAGAGAGAGAAGAGGGGAGAATGAGGGTAACGGAAGTGGCCCAAGGTACCTCGTCTGGGGTTTTACATAGAAAGGTTCCCAATGTGCCAGGAAAGACATCACTTTTTAAGCCCCCCTCCCCTTTAAGATCTATTTGGGTTGATTTGAAGAGAAAGACAAACAGAAGAGGGTATCTCTTGTTTTTGTAAATATCTTTGTAATGGGTGTGTGCACACTTGCTGTCCCCATTTTCACATGTGACAACTTATGATCTATAATGATGGGGAAATACGGCAGTGATCCCAGGGGATGCAGGGAGAGCCGGGGAAATGGAGCAGAGTCATGAAAAGCCATCCTGGCTCATGGACAACCACAGACCTCTATTACATCATCTGTGATTCTGCGGGGAGAGCGGGTCCCAGCATCTTGCCTCGTTGCTTGAAGGTCCCATACTATGCTGAATATAGAACAGAAAAGACACTTACAAGTCATAATAGAATTTGTGTATGTGTTTGTTACCTCTTCTCAGAATTTCAAATGGAAAAATATAGAAAGCTTTGCTCTTCTATCAATTTTACTTAAAAAAAAAAAAGTTCTAATGCTTCCTCAATTCAGACATGGCTGAATTCAGTGTAGCATGCCTGGGGCAGTAAGCCCTTAATTAATACTTTGTTTGTTCTTGTGTTATGTAGGTTCACAGCTAATCAAAGGGTAAAGAATGCTTAACAGTTAGAGCAGGAGGACGCTTCCAGGCATCTCTTCCCCTCGCTCATTGCGGGGTAGATTGACTTGCTGAGCTGGAGAAGAGGAGCTGGGGGCTCTTCGCTGGGCACAGGCTCCCGCTGGTGCGTATGTTTACATGTTAAGTGCATTATGTTTTTTTTCTCCCCCCCCCAGTGTTGTCCTTTTGGTATTTACGCATTGAGTTTTGAGATTTTCTTAGTAATGTGGGGTGAAATATAGGGAATCTATCCACAGTAGGAGTGAGGAAGAAAGGAAAGAATGAAGGAAGGAAATAGGGAGGAAGAGTGGCTGAGAGGGAGAGAGGGAAAAGAGAAAGTACATTTCCAAAGAGAGGAATGGATTTCAAGGTTAACAGATGCACACATGAGAAAAATAAATAAACACAGGAAAAACAACTCCATATGACCAGAAGGACCAAAGAGACATTTTCCTCTCTCCAAGTGGATCTGGGGAACCAGGGTGCTTTCCCTACAATACAGCTGACAACAGAGCCCTCTCTGTATTCAGCAAACACACACACACACACACACACACACACACACACACACTCACATACACACATACTCACACACACTCACACACACACTCACACACACTCACACATCACTGTACTGAATTTGTTTTCCTCCTTGTTCCTGGGATCAAAATCTCAAGCACCTCTTTGTTGCTTTGTTCTCACAGAATTTCCTGGAAGTGTTAACCTCAGAGAACCTTAGAAAATGCCTTCCTTACTGTACCTTTGGCCGATAGTGGTGAATAGCTTCTATTTTCCAAGAAAGTTCATTCTTTGAGAGTTTTGATGTGATTATACTGGTATTTTTTTTCTATAGAAACCTCCAAAGTGCCAGAGGTCTTTGAAAACCAAGAAAAATGTGTCAAGCGTTTTCATATTTAATAACTGTAGGAGAGGATGCACACACTATCCTCTTGATTACAGCTCCAGGGCTCACACAAGCCAACATACTATTACTTCACAAATCCTGGAACCCTTCAAGCAGTTCATTATCACATAGATTCACATGGGGGCAGTATTAATTGTATGCACTTGATGCAATCATATGACCATCAAACAAAATGATATAATGGGTTATATGTCTTTACAATGATGAAGAAAGGCACTTATTCTATGGAGAGAGGAGACGCTGGGAACAACCTGTCGGAAGAATAAAGGCCACTGGGTTTTTGTTGAAAGTCTCTATTCTTCCGCAATGGTGAGACTAAGTAAAGTTGTGGCAAGATCACATCTGGATTACTTTGCATAGAATTCACAACCAAGATATGAAAGTGCTTATTTTGGCTCATGTTTGGTAGGATGTCATGTATCACTGAAGGAAAGGCGTGACACAGTCTTTGGTAGTAGAACCATGGGCTGGGGCTGCTTACTTATTGGAAATGTTTACAGATAGCTCTGTGTAGAAGCTACGCTACCTTTAGTGGAGTCCCATCTGCGAAGGTTGCAGAACTACCCACAAAAAGTACAGGTTAGAGATCAGACTTTAAACATGTGAGCCTGTGGGAGGCATTTCATATTCATACTATCATGTTATTGTAAAATTACAAACAGGGCTGGGAGAGAGATCATTGGGGAAAGTGCTGACCATTCAAGTTTGGAGACCAGAGATGAGATGTGCAGGGCCATATAAAACTGGGAAATGGTAACACACACTTGGAATTCCAGTATACCCACTGTGAGATAGGAGCTGGAGACAAGAGCATCTCATGAAGTCTATAAAACACCAAGCTTGGCATCCACAGTGGCAGGCTGAGGGCTGACCATGTCCGACCTCCACACATGTGCCATGACACACATATGCCTCCAATCACACAGGAATGTACACATGGAAACACACTCATAAATACACGGCAAGAACACAAAAGCAAAGAAGATGCTAGTGTGGGCTGAGCAGTGTGCGCTCTCAAATCCATCTGTTGAACACCTCACTTGCAGCCTCTTAAACCATGGCTGTATTGGGGAAAGGATGGTTACAGAAACTGCCGTTCAACGTGAGGTGGCCTGGGGGGGCAGCAGCAAGCAGTCACGACACTAGAGCAGTAGTTGAGAGCTACATCCTGATTTTCAGGCCAACACAGCCACACCTCTTAATCATTCTGATCCTTTCAAACAGTTCCATTCCCTGGTAACTAATTCTTGAAATATATGAGCCTATGGGGTTGTGTTTCTTCAAACCACCACAGGGGGACTCTAATGCGAACTGTTATCCTTATTTTTTAAAAAGATTAGTGCATAGTACACAGGATAGTACTATGGATGCGGGCATAGTACACAGGTTATTGGCATTTGAAAGCAAACTATAAGCCCCCAAAAGGTGTGAGAAGGAACCAGGACTGGCTAACATCATGAGGATGGACTTCTGGTTTTCAGGACTGGGAGAAGGGCGGGCACTCTTGTTCTTTAAGGCATTGACTGATGGCACTTTGTCACAGTTACTGTAGGGCACAGATATAAAATTGACAAAAATATTCTCTCTTTTCTTTAAGAAAGGATAGAATATCCCATGCAGATTTAATGAGAGAGAGAGACCCCATTTCTCAGAGATCCAGGTATGCAGAGCAGTAACCTCAGACCTAAGGAAGCCTGAACGGAAACTTGTGGGCATGAGACTTCACCTCCCGGCCCTTTCTTGTGTCCTTTACTAACGGACTTTTCCAGCTGATTTTTAAAAGGAGAACAGAGTATTTCAGGACTTAGATCATATAATCTTTCCTTTACTGATCAAATTAGCAAGTGGATGCTTTTCATTGTTCAAAAGGAGCCATTTATCCCAGGACATATTAATGATAGTCACATGGATAGTTCTGTCTTGTTTGCCCAGGGACATTAAGGTAAGTTACCATTAGGTGACAGAGAGTCATAGTGCCTGGAGCTGAAGGAAATCCTACATCTTATCCTCCTGGGTTACGGGAGACCAAGCTGGATTTTGAGCTCTCCCTCCTAAGTGAGGGTTTCTGTCACTTAACACAGCAAGCGCAGGTGTACTTAGAATACTCAATAGGCCTAGAGAACGGTGCCAGTGTGCGCTCTGGCCCTCAGATTCTTATAGCCTCTGCCTCAGCAACCCGGCAGTGAGAGGACATGAGCGGATGGAGTTTTAAATCCCCTGTTGCACTACGAAAGGAGCATTTAAGTGGGTTTGTTTCTAAAGGAAAAAAAAAAAAACCAGTGTAAGTTGTTGCCTGTCTCTTTTCTTGTTTGCCTCACTTAGTATTGCTACTGTGACTATTATCTGGCCATGCTCTTTTGATGGAACTCAAGCAGCCATGGGTTTGTCAAATATATTTTTCTCATTGGTACTAATAAGCTTAAAGAGAGCTGGGCCACCTATTGAGAACAGCAGCAGCAGCAGCCACAATCTAAAATAACTCATTACTGGTCATTATACAAGTAGTCAGGTCTGGGCGAATAAAGCAAAGGTGTAGACAGATTGTAGACAGCTGCCTTTCCACCTGTTCCCTCTTAGACCTCCCCCCCATTGTGGATGCTGTGGTGTGTCTACTGCCTCCCCGCTGGGCCCACAGCCTCTCTGCCGTGTCTCCGAGAGCTCTCATATTTGTCCTAATGAAGTCTTGAGATAAGGCATATATATCAAGTCAAACACAGACTTGTAACTTATAAACATCCACTATAACGTTTCACTACAAATCAGGAGATTTCATTCACAAACAGGGGAATCTTCCTTCCAAGGTAGCAGCACAGAAGAAAAGCCCATGAAACAAGGAAAGGGAGTAATCCTCTAGAAGCATCCATGTGGGTAGACAGGCTTTCGGCATGTAAAGATCTTCCTCCAAGTATCTACCAGGGGGTGGGCCCCCGGGACTGGAAGGAAAACCATGCTTCAGGGGGTTGTGTCTAAGAAAGGCCGTGGAGGGCTGGAAATAATTTGCCTGAAACAAGGTACCAAACAGGTGGATTCCAGACATGATGGCTGAGCTCAAAACATTTACAACTTGCGGAAGAAAATGGCAGTGCAGGTGACTGGACATCAGAAAATGTGTGCAGCTGTGGACACAGGAGTGGTACAGAGGAGGAGCCTGCCTGGCTGTGGATACAGGAGTGGTACAGAGGAGGAGCCGGCCTGGCTGTGGACACAGGAGTGTACAGAGGAGGAGCCGGCCTGGCTGTGGACACAGGAGTGGACAGAGGAGGAGCCGGCCTGGCTATGGACACAGGAGTGTACAGAGGAGGAGCCGGCCTGTAGATGAAGGCTGAAAGGAGCAAAAGCGGGGAGTAGGCTTTCCTTTTCAAGTCACTGTGCCCTGAAAACTCCTTTATTCAGCAATACACAGGACCAGAGCCTTCTCCCTCAGAACCAATGATACAGCTTTCAGATCCTGGCTGGGAAGTCTCTGACCAAAGATTGATTGGAAGGCTACTCCTACTCTGCTAAAGGTAGTGGCACACAGTCCCTGGGATGGATCCTAAGAGTGGAAACCATCTGCCCCTTTGGAAATGCAGGTGATACTCTAGGGCCAGCTGAGATGCGTGATGATATGGTCGATCGAGGTAGGCATACTACCTGGATTTCCTTGCTATGTTTCCTGGTGGGTCATAGAAATGTTGCCATCGGCAATACTGTTGATGTGCACTTGGGAGTGGGCTAAGAGACAGGGAAGCACAGTCCAGGCTGCTCAGGTCCAGTGTGGCACGCACATGTGCACACCATGAGTTGGCACACACTGGTGGCCAGCACACATAGCACACAGTAGCATAGGCTGCTACTCTGCCTAGTACTAGGTCATGTCCAGCAGTTGCCTGCTAAGAACCATCTAACGTCTTTCTGTAATTAACCAAGAAATATTCTATGAAGAGGCCCAGGGAGAAGGATGAGATAGAAATATTGTCAGAGCCACCATGTTTGCCATATAACAAACAGCCTTTGAGCCAAGTCCCACCCAGTTTTCTCTCCAGGGGAAAAGCAATAGCATCTGTGGAAAAGATGCAGAAATCTTTATCGGCTTAAGAATTCCACACTGTTTTGGCCATTGTTTCTCAGACAGTTACAGCATTAATTAGTTCATTTATTTGCTTCCTTATTCCTCAAATACTCTTAAGGATGGTTGAGGCAGAGACTGTGTAAAGACTTCAGAGTGTTTGCCAATTTGCTCTTGGAACATTCCTGGACAGATAGAAGAGAACGGCCTAGCCCAGAGCAGAGTTCCTAGTTAGAGACACTACCCTACTGATAGGGATACACCCTGTCCTCAGAGCCTGGAGATTATTCTCTGAACACCATCAGGCACCAGGTGGCCGATAACAGTGGGAAATTACTGTTTTAATCATTAATTACCAAATAAATGTCACTTTTCTGGTACAATATATGCAGAGATTTCTGTCATCAATTGACATCTGTAAGTCATAAACAGCTTAGTTTTAGTTGCTTTTAATTGCTAAATTTTCCCAAGCTGCGTGGCGCACACATTTTGGATTTGGTTCAAACTTCTCTGGCACATGGGTGCCTTCTTGACAGAAACATTGGATTCTGATGGCTTCAATGGTGCAAGAGGTATGAAATTTCTCACAAAAGTATTTGGCTTAATCACAGTAGAGAAGGAGAGTTCCCCAGAAAGCAAGAACAGCCTTTAATCAGATTGGAGATTCTGGCAGATCTCACAGAAAGCGTGTGGTTTGCACTGTGAGAATGGAGATCAGAGGGAATGGTGTTCTAATAGATTTGGGGCAGGCTCTGCCTCCGCATTGCTCACAAGCACCCAGGCTTCTTCTCTGTTTGACTTGAAACAAGTTATTCCTAGAGGAACCCACAGTCCTTTTTACCCAGAAGCCTAAATCTATGTGCTTTTAAAGAACACTACTGTAGTAGGTTAAAGATGAAACATGGTGTTTGGAGCTCAGGCAACAAAGAGCATGTGGTTTTCTTCTTCTGCGGGTAGAGACGATTCCGAGAATAACGAGCTATGAGAGATGTGTGGGAGTGGATGGCAGCAAACTGCCTTTTCCTGCTTCCCCAAGTACAAATCCATTCACCCGGGGTGCAAATGAAGTTCGTGTTTACTCAGACCCGACTGGATCTTGCAAATGGTCCAAGTAAAGAAGTCTTGGGAGTGAGTGTTCTCAAATGAAGTGCGTGTGAGATGGTTTGGGTCTGTAACCTCTGCTGCTTCTCGCCCTGTTTCTGTAGCTACCCAGGACATGCTAAGTCCTTTGTCCACTGAGAGGTGACACGAGCAAATTGGCTATCATGATCTCGCCCAGGACCCAGCCTTTACTCCTCCCTCTGGTCTTACAGGACAGTGTCCTGGTGTCTCCACTGAGTCCATACTCTTTGGGCCTTTTGTTTTTTTCTCCCTTGGGAAGTGATGGCTTTCCTATCTTCCCAGGTGCTTTCTTTGGGTTTCTTACTCTTTCTTGACCACAGGAAGATTTTCCTACACTGTAGGAAAGTTTCAGTGTTTAAACTTTTGTCTTTCAGGTGGATCCTAAGAGGAGTATGAGTGTTTTCTCTTCTCTGGTACATAGTCAGAGATTCGATGTTCAGTTTAAGAATTCATAGCTAAGCCATTTCCTGCTGCTCAAAGTTCCTCTATTAACTAGGATTCCTCTAATTGCAGAGTGGGGCATTCTGGGAAAGAGTCACGTTTTCAGTTACAGAAAACAACTTTCTAGCACTGATCACATTAACAACAACAACAATAATAACAATAATAATAATAATAATAATAATAATAATTTGTGATTGTTGCAGCACCCAAAAGTACTTAACTGATTTTGAAACTTCAGTAAGCCTTGGAAAATTTCAGCCAGCATGTATTATATAGGCTGTTTTTCTGCCTCTTCCCTAAGTGAGCTTTAGTAATCTAAATACTTAAAGAACATTTATCTTATATGCAATCTGTAGCCTAATTATCCATCTTAAGGAAGGTGGGATCTAGATTTCCTGGTACTTTCTTTTAATCCTAACACTCTAAAAGCAGAGGCAAGGTCCTTCTGAGTTTATGGCTATCCTTGGCTACATAGGAAGACAGATATTTGAAACAGTAACAAAACCAACAAAAGTAACAGAAGGTCCAATGTTATTTCCTAGAATCTGTCTCCTGAGCTTTCTTGAAATATACAAGTTATTGGTCATAAGGAAACAGGAGAGCTCTAAAGAGCACAGGAAGGAAGTGCTGGGGGTTGTGGATCTTGTCAATAATCCTGGCGCTGGGAGAGTGGAGGCAGGAGGATTAGGCACACTTGACTCTTGGCTTCCTTGTTGCCTTGCTCTGCCATCGTACTCATCTGGAATAGCTTCAGCCTCGGAATGACCCAACCCTGCCTGGCTCCAACTCCCAGTCTATTACAGGTCTGCACCTGAGCATCTGAAATGTGGCTGGAGAGCAACACCAACCCTTGCCCGTGGACATCACCTGCAATCCTCAGCAGGAGGCTAAAAGAGCTCCCTGTACTCGCCTCCAATCCAACCACATTACCGAGTTAGCTTGTAACCACACTCTCAGAGAGACCCTTTCACAGCCCTTTTCATGCAGCTAGTGTCCGCTGGTGCTGTCACCTTCCCGACCTTAGCTGTTGCTCGTGTTTTCAGATTTTGCCATGTGCTCTCATCTATCTGAATTCCCTACCCCTGACACTTGCCTGCATCTGGAGACCCTGGCTGAGACACAAGGGCTAGATGCCTGTATTTAGATGCTGCCTTCTTCCCCTCTGGAAGCGTTTCTCTCTCAATTCTACCTTCTTTGTTTGCTCCCGTTGGGTTTTACTTCTTGATGAAAGACTTCAGTAGCACAAATTTCCCAACGTGGGTTCACATGTGATTCCCTTGAATCCCACATGGCTGCCTCGGTTCTCAGGACTGACCCAGTAGTGATTTCCCCTCCTTCACATTACTTAGAGTAGGAAAGCTATCCTCATCCTACCTGACACCTTGTTTCTCTAGAAATTTACTGCAACTACCACTTTCCTCCTGAAACACCTATTTCTCTCAGCTTCCAGGACTTTCCACCCTCTGATTTTCCCCTCTTCTTAGTGGTCATTATCTCGGGGTTTCCTTCAGAAGATATTTATCTTCTTGTCCCTCCAAATATGGATTGCTGGGCTACTAGCTGGTAGACCTGGGTTTCCCTTCCTCCTCCCCAATAGTCATTCACTAAATGACCTTTAACCCTACATATCACTCATGTGTTGACAAACCCCCATTTTTGTCTCAAGTGTCTCCCCACTTGAATAATTCATGTGTACAGAACCATTGCCTATTTGACCGCTCTACACCAATATTCAAGAAACCAATGCCTTCAAAAACATTGCCTTCTCTTGCCAACACATAGTGCTTCTGTTTGCATTGTTCCTTATTCTCTTTTGGAACACCCAATCCACCAGTAAACCAGCTCATTCCAGAAAGTGTGTTGCAGCGGTCAACACTTGTCAGCATCTACAGTCCTGCCTCTCATCTAAGGTGCGACCTCATCTTACCTCAGACTGATGCAGCAGGTACCGTGCAGGCAGCAGTACACACTTGGGGGGGGGGGGTTGGTTGGATTGCCAAAGGTCACATGACCTTCACATTAGTATTCATTTGTTTCACCTCAATCCTACAAACCTGCCACTGGACTGAAGAAAGCCACATGGACTTTTTATCCCCCTGAGCCCCTGCTCAAGGGGCAGCTATAGCCAGCTTTTTGACTAGATATAACTATAAACTTAGCTTCCAGGCCCTCTTCAGAGTGAGAAAGATGTGAGCTTCAGGGAGCTAAAGCTCCTGAGGTCCCCACCCCAGCCGAGCTCCATCCTTTCCCTCATTCAGGTTGTGACCAAACTCTCCTCTTCTCCAAGTCCTCTATATGAATTCATGTCCATGGATTGCTCAGCCTCATCCCCCCCCCAATCCTTTATCACATCGGAATGTAATGGTGTATATTGTTGCTCGCTCTGCTCCACTCAAACTAAAGTTAATTGGGAATGAATACTTTCTGTTTTGCTCATGGTTGGGGCCCTCTCCTGAAGTACCTGCCTGGTAAGTGCTTGGCATCATCACTTCTTCTCTGGAGGCTTGGGATAAAATCTGGTAAAGGTTGAGTTCGGCAGGCAGCGTTCTCAGTGCTGAGATGTCTGTGGTTTGTGTTCGTGAGAGGCTCTAGAGCACTGAAGCACTCGAGCTACTTATAGTAGTGCAACCAAAAGAAAGATGAGTCCCCTTAGGGCAAAGACCCAGCAGGACATACTCCTTAGAGAAGTACACAGCTGTGGTGGAGGGAGGCTGAATAAGTGATATTTCCACACACATACATGAGTGTGCATAGAAGTAGTTGTTTATTTTTAAACTGTTCCTTATAATATACCAGTGTTCTGGAAATACTAATGTGTCACAAGGTCAAACATCTCCCAGGAGAGGATTCTTCCTCAGAGAAGACAGTTTACAACGTGGGAGGCCTGGGGCCTAGGGTCCAGATGGCTTGTCTTCTGCCATTGACCTGTCATGAACCCACATTCATTTGGAGATAAGACACACTCAGGAACACTGATGGCATCTGGGAATATAAATGCTGGCTAATGGATCCCCACCCAGATTTGACAGAAGGAAAGAGAAGCCTGGAGTGGGGTGGTGTGAGATCAGGGAGGTTTGGGGTATGGATGGTAGAAGGGATAGAAACAAAACCAGGAGAACAAAAGTCCCTTCCAGTCCTTTGTATTGTTGCCTGGAATTGGCTCCAAATGCTCTTAGAATTTAAAGACAATTTGCAAGATTCTCTGCCGATTTGACAGGGCTTTTCATCTTGAGGCAGGAAATGACCGAGGAAAACAATAAAAGGTGCCTCAGACTCTAGTCCTTTCTTTTTTCAGCTAGGGATCAAGGGCTTCTTAGAATTCTTGCCTCCCTTTTATGGGAACAGCTGGGTATGTGATTCTTATTACAGATATTAGGATTCCACACCTGACTGGGTTTAGACAAAGCATTCTACTGGGTGAACTATGTGGGAAATCCATGTGAACATGGTGTTTGGTATCTGTGGCGAAGAGTGAGATAGGAGATCTTCTTTTTAGAGACCATCTTGGATTATTACCTAAGATATTTTAAGAGTCTCAGGCTATTGTGTTTGCTAAGATGTTTCTATAAAAATCTTTTAAAGATATACAGCACCGTTGGTGGTTTTTCTCTTGCACACTTCTTCATATTTTAAAATCAAGTCTTGAAAAGAATGGGACCTTCGCCCTGTCCTTCATTCATTTCCTGTGCCACAGGTGACTAGTTTGAATGTTTATTCGATCCCAAACACATTAGTCTTTCTAAAGTGGCACGAGTTCCACAGTCCACTCTGCCAACAGTAGGTGGTGGAGACCATCAGAGAATGAGACGCGCTAGAGAAGAAGTGCACACAGAGCCACCATCACACACCAACTTCCGAAAGCAAGCAACACCGGAAGTGGTCTACTCTAGGATCTTCAGATCAGCATTTCGGCATGCAGAATCCTACTCAACACATGAGACCAGCTTCTGGGAAGTAGAACAAAGCAAAGATAATGCCATTTCTCACCTGGGTGGGCAAGCATAGACAGGTGGCCACTCCAGGATCTGATGCTGACCATCTGTCCTTACTGGAACCACAGAGGACTAAGATTGTTGCAGGAGATTTAGAAGATCTGAGAGTAGGACTTGTGTCTGAATAAGGTCCTGTGAGGTTACACAACCCATAGAAAAGCTTTAATTTTCTCAACTATCCCTTGTTAATATGTAGGTAAATCCCACTTGCTTTGGTCTTAGTTAGGGTTTCAATTGCTGCTACAAAAACATCATGACCAAAAAGCAAGTTGGGAAGGAAAGGGGTTATTTGGTACACATCCAGACTATAGTTCATCACTGGAGGAAGTCAAGACAGGAACTCAAGCAGGGCAGGAGCTGATTCAGAGGCCATATAGGCATGATTGCTGGCTTGCTTCCCATGACTTACTCAGCCTTCTTTATTATAGAACTCAGAACCACCGGCCCAGGGATGACATCATCCAACATGAGCTGAGTGCTCCTGTGTTGATCATTAATTGAGAAAATGTCTTACAGCTGGAATCTCATGGAGACATTTTCTCAACTGAGTCTCCTTCCTCTGATAATCCTAACTTGTGTCAAATTGACACACAAAACCAACCTGTACACCCCTGTTTGGTAAAGGTGTCACTACTCAGTGAAGGTTTATAAATTTAAATGAAGCCCCCATATTATCTGACTAAAATGTCCTGTAGGTGACATGAGTAATTTTAAACTTTATATTACAGAAAAACATTTTAAAGGAAAATTAATTTCAAAGAACCTTTTCTATGAAGCCAATATATCTAAAACTACTGTTATATCAACATAAAGTCATGAAGGTAATATACTATATTTTCTTCTTGGGTACAAATTACTTGAAATCATATATATGTATACACACACATACACACACATACACACACACACACACACACACACACACACACACATATATATATATATATATATATATATATATATACACACACACACATATATATTTACATATTTTTGGCTTTCAGTTCCAGAGTTCAGTTCATCTCAGGAAATAGGGAACTTGACACAAGTTTTATATTGGATCTATAACCAGGAAGCAGAGATGAATGAATGGTGTACTCAGCTCACTTTCTCCTCTTTATAGTTTAGGATGATAGCCTAAGGTATGGTGCCTCCCGCAGTGGGCAAGTTTTCCTATCTCTATGAACTTAATAAAGCTAATTCCTTGAAGGCATGTCTAGAGTTCTCTCAGATGTTCTAGACCTCACCAAGTTTACTACTAAAGTTAGCCATCATATCATCCCTGGCTACTTGAATTTGCTGTGTCTACATGAACTTGAAAGTTTAGACTACATGAGACTGCCATACTACATTATACATATTTATTCTTATGCCAAAATATTAGTGTAATACTTATTCCTTATCAAGGAAACTTCTCTTTGCAGCAGTTAGAGAAAATTATAGAAAATCACAAGAAATCAGAATGCAGAATTGTAAGTCCCAGCCCCAACTGATATATATATATATATATATATATATATATATATATATACACACACACACACACAACACAACTCTGTTGCCTTTAACTCATATATTACTGGGGAAGAGGGAGTAGAAAGAATCCAAGGATCATGGAATTTTCTACAAGATGTGCCTCCTAAAAATGTCAGAAGCTATATTCATAAATTCTCACTGTCTAAACACGACCCGAATAAGGACGACACCAATAGACACACTAACATGAATGCAAAAATGTATACCTTACACTAAAGAATTATTGGAAAATAAAGAATGTTGAGAGCAGGAGAAATAGGAAAGACCACAGAAAATTCTTATCAAGTACTCAATAGTGACTTTGAAAACATTTATATGGTAGTAACATTGTACAGACTGAGAAGGGTGCATTCATGCATTTGGGACTATATATATATATATATATATATATATATATATATATTTACATATTTTTGGCTTTCAGTTCCAGAGTTCAGTTCATCTCAGGAAATAGGGAACTTGACACAAGTTGTAATATGTATATTATATATATCCTGTTGTTATATATATATATATATATATATATATATATATATATGAGGCCATGAATTTGAAAGAGAGCAAGAAGATAGGTAAATGGGGGTGGGATTAGAAGGAGGAAAGGGAGACAGGAAATAATGTAATCATAGTATAATTTCAAAAATAAAAGTTTATTTAAAAATAGGGGTGGGGGAATGAGAAAAGGAAGGAAGGAGATACAGATAGGAGGAGAAAGGAGAGAAGAACGAAAGGAAAGAGGAAGCAAAAACAAAGGCAGAAAGCTTCTACATGCCTAAGACATTTTTATTTCTAGAATAATCTGTTGCCCACATGTCACCTCTACACTTAACTCATAGCCAGAGCCTATGACACCAGGGTCTCATGCCGACTCCTTAGGTTCCTCCATGAATGCAGAATTGAGGATCTCATTACTGCTGTGATGGTTTTCTGTCCTCTAGGAGGATGTTAGTCTGCGAGAACCATGGCTGATGACAAGAACAACCCAGTGTGACTGCACTTCTCTAAAAATAGTTGACATTTATTTGTAGGCTTCTTCCACTTCATGGAAATCTCACTCTATCTGTCTATCTATCTATCTATCTATCTATCTATCTATCTATCTATCATCTATCTATCTACCATTGTTTGTTCTGTCAGGGAAAGGCTTTGTTGTTTGTTATACAGTGGGAATTTTACTAGTGCCTGGTTGCTCACATAAGAGATTTCTGGTTTTGGCAAATATTATCATTCTAGACATATTTCTCCCTCAAAGCATAGTACTAGAGATCACTCTATTTCTCTTTAAGCTCTGCATCTCTCCTTCCATCATGTTAATTTGTTTTCCCATGTTGACACTCTAAGGACCAGGTGCGTGAAACATAATTGTTTTCCCATAACAGCTGTGCCCATGAGAAGGAGAGATCATGTAAATACTTAGAAATAGCAACATGAATGTTTTAGCAGTTGCTGGAGAAACATTACAGGAATAAAAGCAACATATTCACCTTTAGAAAAAAAACCAAAAACCAAACCAAACTAACAATTTTATGTGATCCAGTGATGATCAGTTTCTAATAGCAGGCAACTGAGTCACAACTGTGATCAATAGTTTAAAAATTAATGACATATATGGTCATTTATATTCTAAATTGAACATTGAAAGGTTTATACTATTTATTTTTACAAATGCTACATGTTACCTTTCTCTTTTTAATTTCAGTGTCTCTCTCTATACACAGACATATATGTATATAAAATATATATTCTATATTTGTAACTATTTTATGATCTAAAATTTTCAGTTTTGCAATGTATATGTCCTCTTCTCAAAATTTGCCCTTATAAAACTACAGTTTTATAATTCTAAAATTTAGCCAAAGCAATTTTTATGAAGATAAAACATCACTGTAGTTGATTTGAAAGCTGAGACATCTAAGTGAAGACGCATGCCAGGAAATAAAATGAAAACTCTGGACTAAAGGGACACAATTTAAGAAAAGCCTGTTCATTGCGCTCTCTCTAGCACAGAATTCAGAGGAACTCCATAGAATGGGTTGAGTCTAGAAAGCACGGGAATGTTTGCTTCCATGGAATCTGGTAGTTCTATGAGAGGCAGTAAGACTATGATGATTTAAGGACCCTCATAGAAATTGTGGGAGGATGCATTGACCTCCCACAAGAAATACGAACCCATGTCTGTTCCTATGGAATCCCTACAGTCTACTTGTATTTGGAATCAGCTCTGGGATCCAGTTCTCAGAAATGTGGCATTTTCTCTTTGACCATCTAATAAACTTTAAGCAGATGAGTTCTCACAGCAACAGGGCGGCAGTGGCACTCAGTTCACTCCGTTCATCTCTGCAGCTGATCATTTGGCTCCTTGCTTAGGACTAACCCTCTTGACCTCCTCATGGGATCTACGATAATGTCATTTAAGACTCAGTATTTGCTGGCATCCACAATAGTGTCTGGGTTTGGTAACTGTTTATGAGATGGATCCCCAGATGGTGCTGTCTATGAATGGCCTTTCCTTCAGTCTCTGCTCCACACTTTGTCTCTGTATTTCCTCCCATGGGTATTTTGTTCCCCCCTTCTAAGAAGGACTGAAGCATCCACACTTTGGTCTTCCTTCTTCTTGAGCTTCTTGTAGTCTGTGAATTGTATCTTGAGTATTCTGAGCTTTGTGGCTAATATCCACTTATCAGTGAGTACATAACATGTGTGTTCTTTAGTGATTGGGTTACCTCACTCAGGATGATATTTTCTAGTTTCAACCATTTGCCCAGGAATTTCATGAATTCATTGTTTTAATAGCTAAGTAGTATTCCACTGTGTAAATGTACCACATTTTCTGTATCCATTCCTCTGTTGAGGGACATCTGGGATGTTTCTAGCTTCCGACTATTATAAATATGACTGCTATGAACATAGTGGATGCATGTGTCCTTATTACATGTTGGAGAATCTTCTGATATAGCTGTCTCCTGAGAGACTCTGCCAGTGCCTGACAAATATCCAAACAACCATTGGACTGAGCACAGGATCCCCAATGGAGTAGATAGAGAAAGGACAGAAGGAGCTGAAGCAGCTGCAGCCCCATAGGAGGAACAACAACATGAACTCTCCAGAACCCCCAGATCTTCCATGGACTAAAGCACCAACCAAAGAGTACACATGGAGGGACCCATGGCTCTAGCTGCATATGTAGCAGAGGATGGCCTTGTTGGATATCAATGAGAGGAGATGCCCCTGGTTCTGAGAAGACTTGATGCCCCAGTGTAGCAGAATGCCAGGACAGGGAAGTCAGAGTGGGTGTGTTGGTAAGCAGGGAGATGGGGATGGGATAGGGAGTTTTTGGAGGGGAAACCAGGAAAGAGGATAACATTTGAAATGTAAGTAAGGAAAATATCTAATAAAAATTTTAAAAAAAGACTTACTATTTGACTACCCTACTGCTATGTCTCTCTTTAGTACCCATTTCTGTTCTGAAGAGAAAAAGAAGAAATTAGTTCCTAGCCTCGATGCATATGTGATAGCTTATATTCATATTGTTCTTGTCTTTTGTATGCATGCATACAGTGTGCTTCTGTGTATATAGGCACACATGCATAACTGAGTGTGAGTGCACATTGTGTGTTTGTATGTGTTTGTGTATGTGTGTGTATATGTAGAGGACAGAGGTTGTCATGAGGCCTCCTAAATCTCTCTACACCTTATATACCGAGGCAAGGTCTTGCATGTGTATCCAGAGCTCCTCAGTTAAGCCAGTATGCTTAACTAGTCTGGAGTCAGTATGGAGTCAGCTGGCCAGCATACTCCAGCTTACTGAGCTTCCCCCAGGGATCTCCTGTCTCTGGCTCCTGAGGGCTTGGATTGAAGGCAGCTCACGCATCCATTTGGAGCTTACGTGGGTGTTAGGAACTGTGTCTTCCCCTCGCACTTGCACATCATGCACTTTACCTGACGGGCCATGTCCCCAGTCCCCTATTCTCAGGTTTCAGTAACGTTATTCATGGCAACTCCACTGCCCAGAGCTTTGTGTCTTTGGGATGAAAACTGTGTTGCCCTTTGTCTTCATAATGGCGTGCTCATGGCGATGAACAAATTGTAGAGGCTCAGGAAACATTTGTGGAAGCAGTTTTCAGATGAGGAAACTGGTCCCCAGAAAAATGAAGTTCCCTAATCGTTCAGGCCCCAATTCATGGATATGTAGTCTGAAGTGTACTAGCAGAGCGCTCAAACCTTCTTATAGAGGGGCTGGGAGTGTGGCTCAGTTGTTAGGGTGCTTGTTTCTCTTGCACAGGGCCCTGAGTTCCATACCACCATGGCACACACAGGCATGTGCTGGCAAAGGCCTATAATCACAGCATTTGTGAAGCAGAGGTTAAAAAATAAACCCAGAAGTTCAAGTTCGTCCTGCATAGCGCATTCAAGGCCAGCCTGAGCTACATGAAACCCTGTCTCAAACAAAAGGTACTATTGGGAAGATCCATGTCACAAGTATTCGTTGTGATATTCTGTCACAGGAAATGCACAAGTAACAATAAACATGCCTGAGAAATTACTGCTTATATTGCAATTACCAGCAAGAAACAAACTGGTTCCCTGAAAACTTCCCAGTAAGAGTATTACTTCATAGCAGCCTACCAGATCCAGTGGCAGTGTATACAGTGTGGGGACATTTACCAGTAGTGTGGGTCTAACCTCCACAATCTAGGAGAATGGCTTGAGTTAACCTTGTTCTTGAAGGAGCACCAGGGCCAGTGAGTCTCAGAAAATAGTCAGCAGTAAGGCAGGAAGGAGACTGGACACCAGGATCCCAGGAAAACAGTTGTAATTCCTCATCTACGGAGAGTCTCCAGCTAGCACAGCAGTGCACAAATGAAATTTCACACCAATCAGTGTGGGCCATTTGAAGTTTAACCCAGAACTTTCAGGAAAAGACCACAGCTAGTAAAAGGAAGAGAATGTAGGAGGGAGGGAGGGAGGGATGGAGGGAGGGAGGGAGGGAGGTAGGGAGGGAGGGCTAGCTGTAGATCTCCACCTGATAGCCAACTTGCTACCATTTCGTAATATGCTTGGAAATACTGATCAGTAAAAGGTAAGTGTGCTTTATTGACTGTTGGCACTGCCTTCTGAAATGCTGACTTTTGAGTCTAGGGTGTTATTTACATGAATGAATTTGGACAAAATATGGTTATACTCTTTCCTCCGAGGAAATTATTAGTTTATGTGATAATTTTGATGGGCCTGAGAGAAGAGTAGTCCTATGGGGGAGGGGGGAAGAGGGAGGGAGGGATGGGGGAGAGAGAGAGAGAGAGATGGGGAGAGAGAGGGAGAGGGAGATGGAAAAGGAGAAGGAGAGGAAGAGGGAGGGGGAGGGGGAGGGGGAGGGGGAGAGGGAGAGGGAGAGGGAGAGGGAGAGGGAGAGGGAGAGGGAGAGGGAGAGGGAGAGGGAGAGGGAGAGGGAGAGGGAGAGGGAGAGGGAGAGGGAGAGGGAGAGGATTGGAGGAAGGTGAGATACGGAGACATGTGTACCACATGTCTGTTGAAGCCCCAGATGCGTTGCTTAGGGAACCAGCCTTCTTAGTCCCGGTGGGAGCACAGCTGGTGAACCCAACCTCTGTAACACATAATGAGGTCAACACAGGTTGCCTCTGGGTTCCTTTGCAGTCTATTTTTCTGCTTCTAATTTTACTCTAAAATTCTATCCTGATGAGCTGCGGAGGAGGAAGCCTTAGGAAATGAGTATTTTTTACCTTAGCACCTGTCTCCTTTATAGAGATTATATCCATTTGCCATATTCTCAAGTCAGTTTAGGGTTTAATTGCCTATAAATCTGGCCATCTTTCACCTTAGCAATTTAGACACATTGAAATTATTTTCTGAAGCATGATTCCCACCCCCCTTAATGTATTGCTCATGCATCTGACAGATTCTTGGGGAGGAGAGTCACTTTTCTTCGTGGGTACATCCATTGAGATGCTACCCTTGCTCCTGAAGATAGTCATGCACTCATGTATATCCAGGTCACAGTGGATCAAAACAATGACCACACATCTGCCTGGAAGAGGAAATTGGTGGACAGAATCAGGGTGAAGCTGGAAGGGAGAAAATCAGAACGTATTTGATTAGGACATATTATAAGCACAGAGTATCATGCCATAAAATGATGTATTAGGTAATAAATGTGGTATTGCTAAAAATTATAAGGTACCATGTTGAAGACTAGCCGTGGATATATTTTTAAAGTAATTTGGGGGATGCTTGCTTCCTATCCTTGTCTTTCCACTCTGCCTGGGGACAAGGGAAGGTCTTAAGTCAGAAAGGAACCTAAGAATAATTTATGTCATTTTTCATTGTTTGCTGACTTGAATAAATTACTGAGTCACCCCCAGGGAGCTGCGTTCTGAAAGCAACAGTTTTCTGAGAGTGAAAATAACATATATTGATTTTAGAAGCAGGAATGGCATTCGCAAGTCAGGTACATGGTCATATAACTGTTCGTAAACAAAATATATATCTGCATGTATAAAAATAGCCACTAAACCAGAAAAACCTGAGGGTTTTATGTGCACTTTGTTATATCAACTGCATTTGTAAGGTCTTACTTTTTGAAACTGAGTATGCTCTTGTTTAAAGATATATAAATTATTGTTATCTCAGGCTGGTGTTTAATTAGAGACTAACTTGGTCAAAGACACTAAAATGCTTCACTTTCTCTTTCTATTTGAACCAATTGGATTAAAGCTTGATTCACAGGACTCACCTCCCTTCAAGGTCTTTGGCATATTGTGGTGCTTGGCTGAGTTCTAAACTGTAAAGTGAAGGCAAATAGACAGACAATGTGCTCAAAGGCAAAGGCTAGGGACACCTTCTTTTTGAAATGCTTATTTCTCCCCTTCTAGAAATTTTTAGTATTATTTTTCTTCTTGATTAAAGAAACCAATGATGGCTGTTTTGGTCCCTGTCTTGATGGATAGGCATTTTTCATAGGATAGTCTGGAATATTATGTCACTTTCTTCCACCCGTAAACATGGTTTTAAAAGATTCACTTTTTTATTTATTTTTTAATTTTTATTTTCTATATTCTTTGTTTACATTCCAAAGGCTTTCCCCTTTCCCAGTTCCTCCCCACCATACGTCCCATAAGTCCTCTCCCCCCCAACTATTCCCCAATCATCCCCCCACACACCATTTCTCTGTTCTGGGTCTACAAAACTGGATCCAATCTTTTCAGGCCCAGGGTCCTCTCCTTTCTTCTTCTTGGGAATCATTTGACTTGCTAATTGTGCTTTGAGTATTTAGGGCTTCTGGGCTCATTAATATCCACTTATCAGTGATTGCATTTCATGTGTATTCTTTTGTGATTGGGTTAACTCACTTAGGATGATATTTTCCAGATCTAACCATTTACCTACAAATTGCATGAATTCATTATTTTTAATTGCTGAGTAGTACTCCATTGTATAAATATACCACATTTTCTGTATCCATTCCTCCTTTGAGGGATATCTGGGCTCCTTCCAATTTCTGGCTATTATAAACAGGGCTGCTATAAACATAGTGGAGCATGTGTCTTTATTGTATGCAGGGGAATCCTCTGGGTATATGCCCAGGAGTGGTATGCCAGGGTCCTCTGGAAGTGACATGCCCAATTTTCTGAAGAACCGCCACACTGATTTCCAGAGCGTTTTTACCATTTTGCAATCCCACCAACAGTGGAGGAGTGTTCCTCTTTCTCTACATCCTCGCCAGCACTTGTTGTCTCTCGAGTTTTTAATCTTAGCTATTCTGACTGGTGTGAGGTGGAATCTCAGGGTTGTTTTGATTTGCATTTCCCTGATGACTATGATGTTGAACATCTCTTAAGGTGTTTCTCGGCCATCCGCATTTCTTCTGGTGAAAATTCTTTGTTTAGCTCTGTACCCCATTTTTTGATGGGGTTATTTGGTTCTTTGGGGTCTAATTTCTTGAGTTCTTTGTATATATTGGATATTAGCTCTCTGTCGGATGTGGGGTTGGTGAAGATCTTTTCCCACTTTGTTGGTTACTGTTTTGTCCTTCTGACAGTGTCCTTTGCCTTACAGAAACTTTGTAATTTTATGAGGTCTCATTTGTCAATTCTTGATCTTAGAGCATGAGCTATTGGTGTTCTGTTTAGGAACTTTCCCCCTGTGCCCATGTCCTCCAGGGTCTTCCCAAGTTTCTTTTCTAATAGTTTCAGTGTGTTTGGTTTTATGATTCACTTTATTTTTAATTATGCATATATATGTTTATCTGCTTGTTGATATGTGAATATAAGTAAAGATACCTGCAGAACCCCAAAGAGGGCACTGGGTATCCTGGAGTTGGAGTGAGAAGTAGTTGAGAGTCACCAGATTTGAATACTTGGAACTGAACTTGTGTCATCTGCAGGAGCAGTGTGCTTTTAACCACTGAGACATCCCTTTGGTCCTTCCATTCATATACTCCTAAAGTTCACTGGTGTAGCACCTCAAGTTGACCAGGAAGAAGAATACAGCCATGGAAAGAATGAAGGATTTAAATGGTACAAGGAGTAAACTGAAACCTGCAAGTCCCCAGGAAGGAGAAAAAGGGATGGAAGACCAGGGCTGGTGTGAAATCATTAGCAGCAAGCCAAGTTGGAAAGTGGGGAGAAAGACTGCTGACAAGACTCTCTTCAATCTTCACACAGGATGGGGAGAAGCTTTACCTCTCTTTGTAAGTGTCCTCCTTTTGATGTTAATGAAAAGCACATCTTTACCAACCCTACATCCAACAGAGGGCTAATATCCAACATATACAAAGAACTTAAGAAGGTAGACTCCAGAGAGTCAAAAACCCTATTTAAAAATGGGGTACAGAGCTAAACAAAGTATTTTCACCTGAGGAACATCCAATGGCTCAGAAACACCTAAAGCAATGTTCAACATCCTTAGTCACCAGGGAAATGCAAGTCAAAACAACCCTGAGATTTCACCTCACACCAGTCAGAATGGCTAAGATCAAAAACTCAGGAGACTGCAGGTGCTGGAGAGGATGTGGAGAAAGAGGAACACTCCTCCACTGCTGGTGGGATTGCAAGCTGGTACAACCACTCTGGAAATCAGTCTGGCGGTTCCTCAGAAAACTGGGCATGACACTTCTGGAGGACCCTGCTATACCACTCCTGGGCATATACCCAGAGGATTCCCCAGCATGTAATAAGGATACATGTTCCACTATGTTCATAGCAGCCCTATTTATAATAGCCTGAAGCTGGAAAGAACCCAGATGTCCCTCAAGGGAAAAATGGATACAGAAAATGTGTTATATTTACACTATGAAACAATGAATTCATGAAATTCTTAGGCAAATGCGTGGAACTGGAGAATGTCATTCTGAGTGAGGTGACCTGATCACAAAAGAACACACATGGTATGCACTCACTGATAAGGGGATATCAACCCAGAAGCCCGGAATACCCAAGAAACAATTCACATATCAAATGATTCCCAAAAAGAAGGAAGGAGAGGCCCCTAGTCCTGGAAAGGCTCAGTGCAGCAGTTTAGGGGAATACCAGGACAGGGAAGCAGGATGGATGGATTGGGGAACAGGGGGAAGGAAGAGGGCTTATAGGACTTTCAGTTAGGGGGGATCCAGGAAAGGGGAAATCATTTGAAATGTAAATAAAGAATATAGCGAATAAAAAAAAATAAGGGGGGGGAGGAGGGAAGAAAAGCACAAGAGCCACTGTTGTCTAGTTACAATAAAAATGTCTAGACGATTTCAGAAAAGTAATTCCTACTTTTTGGTGGAGGATCTGCCTTGTGAGTGAAATCCATTGTTGAGGTCCATCTGTATGTCTGTGTATCAAGCAACCGTCAGTCTCTGATTTATTTTGGTCGCACTAGGCAGCTCAGCTGATTCTTAAACTCAGGGCCCTTCTGGCTCTGAGTGCTGGGATTCCAGGTGACCCCCACATCACTACAGTGGGCCTTCTCCATTTAATGAAAATAAGTTAACTTCATTTTTCTTCTAACAAATAAATATCAAATAATGGAAACTTATCTGAATTTATATAAATAATTTCTAATGAGTCCCCAGTTAATGAGCACATAAAAGGAAGTCCATGCCCTGAGCATATCCTCAAGTGTATCATCTTGGATATCTGCTAATTCAGCAAAGGAGATCTGCATTCGCCTACAGATATAGTGACTATAAATAAAAGCACTCCTAATAAAAATAGCATAGCTTGAGAGATATAGCTTTTGATCTATTTTTACATGTTTAAAAGAACTTGTATGACAGACTTTAGTTATAACTTCGTGAAAATATTTACATTATGCTTGCTCATTGCTCTATAATTTATTTCAGTTATGTTTGTTTTCTTTGATATTTCCTTTCTGCAAACTTAGGACATGAAGCAGAGAACAGTGAGGAGTTGTTCTGAGCAACGTTGCTACAGAGAATCAAAGATTTTTCTGCTGACAGTGACTAGGGTTGTGTCTGGGAGCTCCCTTAGCCTGGAGAGCTTCCAGGACGGACGCTGAGTCTTAGAAATACCTCTGCCATCTCCCATCCTCCTCTTCCGTGGTGTGTCTCGCTGCAGCTTTAGGCTCTGGAACCTTGCAAATTGGAAAATATTCAGTCAGTGCTGCTTCACATAAGCAGTCTGAGTTTACGAACCTGGCCACAGCTGGAAGGAGACTTTCCTGGTCCTGGCCATCTCCTTTCGGACCCCACACGTGCTTCTCACTATTTTCTGGCTCAGCCATCAGCACAGGCCTGTGAGACAGCACAGGCATCCATTCCTTCTTATAAGAAGAGAGCAAAGTGTAAAATCTCTTAGGAACTCCGGTAGATCCTTAGGTGGTCGCTACTGCCACTGTCTGGTCGGGGGCTCCAGAGTGACCCAGCCCTTCCCCATTGATAGTCTTTCGCCTCCTTTTCTCTGCTTTGTGTGAGGTGAGAGAACTCTTGTCTCATCCTGACTCCCAGGGAGCTCAAGGAGGGAGAGAGGCACTTGGAGGGTGTCACTAAGTAGATAGGACTCAGAAAGATACTCCAAAACCATTCTGGAGAAAAGTTTGGTGGTTCATCAGAAAATTAGACAGTACTACCTGAGGCCCCAGCTATACCACTCCTGGGCACATATACCCAGAAGATGCTCCAACTTGTAATAAGGACACTTGCTCCACTATGTTCATAGCAGCCTTATTTATAATAGTCAGAAGCTAGAAAGAACCCAGAGGTTCTTCAACAGAGGAATGGATGCAGAAAATGTGGTATATTTACACAATGAAATACTACTCAGCTATTAAAAACAATGAATTCATGAAATTCTTAGGCAAATGGATGGAACTAGAAAGTGTCATCCTGAGTGAGGTAACCCAGTCACAAAAGAACACACATGGTAGGCACTCACTGATAAGTGGATTTTAGCCCAAAAGCTCAGAATAAACAAGATACAACTCACAGACCACAAGAAGCTCAAGAAGAAGGAAGACCAAAGTGGGGGTGCTTTGGTATTTCTGAGAAAGGGAACAAAATACTCATGGGAGCAATTATGGAGGCAAAGTGTGAGACTGAAGGAAAGGCCACCCAGAGACTGTCCTATCTGGGGATTCATCCTATAAACAGTCACCAAACCCTGACACTACTATGGATGACAAGAAGTGCTTGCTGAAAGGAGCCTGTTATGTCTCCTGAGGGGCCCTGCCAGAGCCCTATACGTCAGAGGCAGATGCTAGCAGCCAGCCCTTGGCCTGACATGATGATGAGGTTTCCAGACATGTTTGAAGGTATCTTACAATAGCAACTAGGAGACCCATGGTCCAGAAGTGCAAGGTCCCTGCTGACAATCAGAAAAACTGAACCCAAAGGAGAAAACTCTGGGAAGTAATATTTTAGCAAGCAACTCGATTTCCTGACTCCATTTTACAGGTTATTAAATTGGATTAGTTTTGTGGGTAAATTAAGATTATTGATAGAGTAGAATGAATCAATAACAGTAAAACCATAATAACTAGTGCTAATTAATTCACCCCTCACAGAATGACTTGCTGTGATTGGATTTTATGAGCAAAGCAATTCTGCTGTTTTTGTTTCTTAAAAAAAAATTAAAACTAATATATTCCCCTGGCTGCTTAAGGAGCTGCTATAAATTAATGGGCAGACTGCTTAGCTCATTAAAAACTGTAGAGCCTTCGTTCTGTATCTCCACTGTTGGTATTTCTCTGCAGGAGAGAAACTCACGACTCCTCCCTGCCAGCTCACAGGTGGTAATCATGGAGAATAATGGGTCTTAAAAGTGCCAAAGCAACACATTTCACAGTGGAGAAATACACAGGGCGAAAAAGACAACAAACCACTAAGCAGTGTTTCAGTGTAAGTGCCTGCGGGATCAGAGTGCTGTAAAATATCCTGGTTTTAAATACTCTTTTGCGACTTCCTGGAGGCAGGCACTCGGTGTAAATGCACACATTGTTATCGTCGTTTGCGGGTCTGCAGCCATGCCTACCCATCTGTCTCTCCAGGCCTCTGTCCTCCTATCACGTGGTGAGACATCTCTGTGGCACTTTTCACCTGTGTGCCAGCTCTGGGGTCATGTGATTGGGTAAGACTGGGGTGGATGGCAAAGGATTGTAAATGGACACAGGGAGGGGTCACGAAGGACAAAGAAACAGAAAAGGCCATGTTCTTGAGTGTTCAGTTGAGGAGAGTGTCACCTGAGCCATTGCAAAGATCTGATAGCCGTAGCTGGAGAGTATGGCGGTTCTAGAGATGGGACATGAGATGGACAGGTGACAGGGCCAGGCAGTCTTCACCAGACCCATGAGCAGCAGGACAGGAAAAGATGTGGGTTGACAATGCATAGTACCTATTTTTATAACATCTCAGGACATGCAATGTGCATGTACATGCAGGGTGTAGTTAATTTTCTCACCTGGAATGCCCGTGAAACCCTAAATCCCAGAACTTCAGGGTGTGGTTATGTTTGGAAACTGGGTCTTTAAAGCAGTATTTAATGCAAAAATGAGGTCACTGAGGTGGGCTCCAAGCCAATAGGACCATGCCATTGGAAGAGGAGGGAATTTTGACAGAGACTTTGATTCTGTTTGTTCAGCATTATAAGATCAATGGAGAGCTGAAGTGGCATCTTCATTGTGATCTCTTCACTGCACCTCTTCAATGGCCTGTCTGGGTTGTTACATGGTTTTTTGGTGGGGGTTGGGGGCCTAAGGGTTATCATATAGGCCTTCTATATCCTTTCTTTTTTCTTTTTTGTTTGCTTTCATATTTTATTTTATTTTATTTTATTTTATTTTATTTATTTTATTTTATTTTATTTTATTTTATTTTATTTTATTTTATTTTATTTTTTTTTATTTTATTTTATTTACATTTCAAATGTTATCCTCTTTCCTGGTTTCCCCTCTGCAAAACCCCTATCCCATCCCCCTTACCCTGCTTCTATGAGGGTGCTCCCCCACCCACTCCTGCCTCACCACCATAGCATTTCTCTACATTGGGGCATCGAGCCTTCACAGGACCAAGAGCCTCCCTTCCCAATGATGTCAAATAAGGCCCCTTCAGCTCCTTCAGTCCTTCCCCTAGTTTTTCCATTGGGGTCCCTGTGCTCAGTCCAATGGTTGGCTGTAAGCAGTCAACCAATCTGTATTGGTCAGAATCCAGCAGAGTCTCTCAGGAGACATCTGTATCAGGCTCCTGTCAGCAAGCACTTCTTGGCATCTGCAGAAGTATCTGAAATTGGCATCTGCATGTGGCATGGATTCCCAGGTAGGGCAGTCTCTGGATGACCTTTCCTTCAGTCTCTGCTCCACTCTTTGTCCCTATATTTCCTTTAGACAGGAGCAATTCTGGGTGGCCCCATCCCTCAACAAGGGTGGGAGGGCATGCCTAATCTCTGGATATGGTTTTGGCAGGTTCTTCCTCCCCTTTGTGGGGTATTTTAGCTAATGTCATTGCAGTGGGGTCCTGGGAGGCTCTTGCTTTCCTGGCATCTGGGACTTTCTGGTTTGTACCCCAGTTGTTCATCCCCCATTGCTATATACCTTTGTTCAATTTCCTGACACCTCTTCCATCTCCTCCATCTCCTCCCTGCTATCCTCCCTTTCTTAACTGTGAATTTGCAACCACCAATACCATGGCAAAAGAGCTTTCTTTCCCTTTACTGTCAGAAGGGCGTGGGTCACGGACTTCCACATGGTCTCCTGCATCAGCACATGCCTCGCTCAAACCTCAGCAGTGATGGCCTCGGGCCTGGGTGCTAGTGGGTAAGAACTCAGTTTTCTTTATGAGACCAGCCAGTGAGTGCATGGGTCACAAATTGGGCTTTACTTTTTTTGATGAAGGAGGTCACAAGGGTTGGGGGTGGATCTGGGAGGACGGGAAGTGAGAATGATCAGGGATCATGATGTGACATTCCTAAATAATCAATGAAAAGATTATGAAAAGAAAAAGGAAGGAAGGAAGGAAGGAGGGAAGGAAGGAAGGAAGGAGGGAAGGAAGGAAGGAAGGAGGAAGGAAAGGAAAGAACCTCAGCTCTTGCTGTGTGAGCTGGCTGGGGGCGTGGCCTGTGGTATGACAGGCTCATCTCAGCTCTTGTTGTGTGAACTGGCTGGGGCGTGGCCTGTGCTATGACAGGCTCATCTCAGCTCTTGCTGTGTGAACTGGCTGGGGCGTGGCCTGTGCTATGACAGGCTCATCTCAGCTCTTGCTGTGTGAACTGGCTGGGGCGTGGCCTGTGCTATGACAGGCTCATCTCAGCTCTTGCTGTGTGAACTGGCTGGGGCGTGGCCTGTGCTATGACAGGCTCAGCTGACAGTGTGACATGCTTTGTCTTATTTAGTCACTGTCACAGCTCTGTAGGACGAAGAGCACTGCAGCCATAGCAAATGAGAGCAAAGACCAAGTTTGGAGAGGTTACCATTTCCCAAAGTGATATAGAGACCATGTGGCAGAATGGGGACTCAATTCCTGGGCTACAAAATGAAAGGAAAGAAAAAGTTCCAGAACAGTCCTTGGCACTTTAGTCTTTTTAGTATTTTAAAGGCATTCTGTTTATTATTTTTCTTCAGGAATTACATATTGAGACATTTAAAAATGAAACTGAAGTTTATTATATTATTGAAATACTGCAATATTGGATATGAAATGTTCTCTACAAACTCATGTGTCTGAACGTATGCCCAGCTAGTGGCACAGTCTGTGAGAGACGATGGGAACTTACAAGGCAAGGCCAGACTGTCGGAAGTAGGCCTCAGAGAGAGCACCTTGTAACTTCACCCTGGTCTTATTTCTGGCTCAACGTCTTCTGCTTTCTAACATATGGGTGTGTAATTAAGTCATTTCATGGTTTTAATTCTTTCTTCTACAATACTGTCTCTTACTGTGGGCTAGTATCCTTTCAAATCTTGAGCCCAGATAAGCTGGTTCTTGTTAGGGCTTAGTCAGAACAGTAAGAGAAGTGATAAATATGATTATCATTGTACCCTGAATCTCACAGGAAGGATTATATTTTTTAGGGTGGCTCTGAAGTTAGGTTTAATTGGCAGTAACACTTGTATCGGGTCATGCACAGCATCCGTGCTCAGTCATACAGTTGGCCTAAGATTTCTTAGGTTGTAGGTGGAAGCTTTCTAGGATGTGCTGGGAATGATACATTGCTGAAGACACTGCAGGAAGCTGTTTCTCCCTTCTTGTTTGTGCCTGTTTTCCTCAAGATGCACATGCTTTGCTTTCTTTGTATCATGCTATTTACACACACACACACACACACACACACACACACACACACAGAGAGAGAGAGAGAGAGAGAGAGAGAGAGAGAGAGAGAGAGAGAGAGAGAGAGAGAACCATATGTACATAGAAGTATTCCTATACATAGTAACAAAGGAAGAGAGGAGAAAACACCCATGTAATCATGTGCATACATAGACACTTATATCATACACTACATTCTATGCACACTAATACATGTAAACATGCACATATCCCCACTAGACATATACATAGAACATATATGGACATAAGCACCTCCCCCCTCACACATACTTTCTGTTCCTGGTTCACTGATAAAAATGATACTTCGTACTCAGGCTCAGAGAAGACACTCCTGTCAGTGGGGCCAAGGTTTGTGAACTAGGCAAGAAGATTCTCTAGCAGGATCTAGGCAGCCAGAAGCAGAGAGTAGGTGGAGTCAGTCCTGAGATGGCTGAGTCAGTCAAGATGCTGAGGACAAAAACTAGGATAGGAAAGGATAGACCCCTGAGACACGCACTTGCCTCATCTGCCACAGTTCACCCTCACTTGGCGCTCCAACCTCTGAGAACCCTGAGGCCACCCATTCCTCAGTTCCCAGTGTGGGTCAGGCAGAGGAGAAACTCCACATCCACACGCTCAGCATCTGGGAAGGAAGATCTCATCTTCAGGAGTTCCACCAGACTCAGAGTCCCAAAGGACCAAGTCATAAGGAGAATGCACAACTAATTTTCTCTATAGCTGTGTGAAACTCAGCATCACATCTATTTTTGCAGCTGGTTTGTGTCATGTCTTCATTTTATTAAAGAAAGATGAAACTGGGGGCAGTGTATATGTAACTCCAAGTTAATAATCATTTTGGTAGAGAAGAAAATTATTTACTTTGAGTTGGGACATTCTGTTTAGCTGCCAAGAAAGGCACTGTAACACCTATACAGCACAGACTCTTTTTGGATTTATATCTGATAGAGACAAAGAAGGGGACCCTCAGATACACCCCAACTAGGTATCATAAAGGTGCTGCGCTAAAGTTACCAAGCTCTGCATTTCTCTAGGTAAATCAGAAACGGTTCTGGAAAAGTAAAGCACAGTAAAATTTCAAGTGAGCACTAGCAGAGTTAAGTCAGTTAGTTTATCTTGTGAGCAGGAGGAAAGGCAAAATGTGTCTTCTCAGCAAAAGAATTTTGGCTCCAACTGGCATCTATACCCCTGGCATTCATTGCTCCTCACAAGCCTTCTGTTACAACCAAGCTGAGTGAACCGTGTCCCCCAGTGTCCCTCAAGGCTGGCGTCCTGCATTTCATAAGACCTTTAACCCTTTTCTAGATCCCTATCAATTACCTTTGAAATATCTGGTTACATATTCTATTTATGAAATAGCATATATACATCTCGCTCTGTTAATCAGTAGTCAAGTTCTTCATAGGACGTGAAGAAACTCACCTTAACTGTTTCTTTTTAATCTACTTCTTAGGTCAGTATTAGGTTAGAATCAAAAATGATTAGTCCAGAGGGTTCCCATCTACACCTTGGCTTCATCATGCACAACATCTCTTGTAAACATTCCCCAGGAGAACATCATGTTCTTTGCAATTACAACCCACAGTCATCATCCAGGGGTCACAGATATCCAAGTACTTACACTTATGAGTCAGTCAAATTTATAAGTGTCCACTATTGTTACACCAGACAGAATGACTTTACTTCTGTAAATACATTTTACTTTCCTGTTGTTGATTTCTACCTTTCTTTAATTAACCCTTAGAAGCCTCTGGCCTTTTAGTTGGTTCTATGGTTTTTTTTCCATACTGTCCTATAGCTATAATTGTATCCAAGATAGATTTTAACAACTGACTTATTTGATGATACAAATATAAATAGCCTCCATGTGTTTACATGACTTATGTCTCAATTCTTTTTAGATGGAGGTATCAGTATATGGAGCATGTATATCTTAGTCTGTTTATTAATTCACCTACTGAAGAAGACATTAGATCTGAATTTTGGTTATTATGAATAAAGCCTCCATAAATATGCCTGGACAGGTGTGGATACGAATTTCCAGGCCATTTAGATATATTCTAAGGAGCTCAACCTATGGATTATGTGATATGAAGGTCCTTAAATCTACCTGTCTCTACTAATTCACAGTAGAAAGAGAAAGCAGCCAGGGCTTGCACAATCTTGTTTTGTAGCTAGCAATCCTAAAATAATGTCCTGGGTGTAGAGGAAATCCTCTGAGGTTTTGTCAAATGTGTCTAAAGTTCTTGGTTGTACACATCCAAGGTCTTGGATATTCATGTCAACATTCTTTGATATCCACTTGTTTATGGAATATTAAGCATTCTGAGTACTGGGATCTGGGAAGCCTCTCTTACACCCAAGCTTTCCCTCTGAAACCAGGAAGAGAAAACAAAAAGAACCCTGCAACAGCCAGTCTAGATCCCCCATCTGGTACTGCTTAATGTTAGCGAAGATATGAGGCCAGCTTAATCCCCTTCAATACAAAATTCCAAATGAAATGATGGTGACATCTATTACATACAGGGTAATTTTTGAGTAAAATTTGAGCATCATTTGACCACATGAAATTATTTTTCCTGAATATTAAATGAGCTAATATGTATACACATCCACACACACACACACAATATTCCACTTCTATATAGATTAAGATAAATAGAAAAATATTTGCACACAGTTTGTGAGATTCTGTATATATATGCATATATATGTAGGTGCATATGAACATACATGTGTACATGCACACATACACACACACATATATATGGAGAGGGAGAGAGAGAGAGAGAGAGAGAGAGAGAGAGAGAGAGAGAGAATATTCTAACTATCTAATCTTGGTTTAACTGCTCATCCATGACAAGCCCCATTTCACTGTTTCAGAGCCTCCGTACTAGATGCTGCTGCTGCCCTTGAGATCTCTCCCTCCCCCTCTCACTTGGCACTTAAGCTGCACAAACAGTACTTGAATTGAGGTCTGAGCAGACCTTCTTAATCTAATCAATTCTGAACTACTTGCTGTCGAGGGCTAACAGCCTCTTGAAACTTGGGGCTGTTCCACGTTTCATTTACATGATGGATGAGATGCACAAATGGATTAAGTGGTGGATGAGCACCTTGGGACAGAAAGGAACTGTCATCATGCTGCTTGTCTGTGTCCCAGTACGTTCAGCTTCCGTGGGACACCACATAGCCCTGTGATGTGGGAGCTGGGTTAGGAGCTCCCAAACAGTGCTACCCTCAGCCAGGGGCTTTCATGTGACTGAACCTTCCCAAGCTGGGCTCCATTACAAAGTAAAATCTGGTTGTTTGTTTGTTTGTTTGTTTGTTTTTTGCTTTTGTTTTTGCTGCCCTGATTTGTCCCCACACCCTGGATATGTTGGTTCTTTGTGAAGAGCTTAAATTATATCACACCCAGGAACTGCAGTTGATAAATGATAATAAAATTAAATATCAGGTGTCTGGGGAGATAGCACAGTGGCTAAAATATTTTCAATTCTAGGGTGAAGACCTGAGTTGCAACTCCAGTGCTCATGTAAAGTTGGACAAGTTAGCAAACCACATTATTCCAGTTCTCCTTCAGTAAGACAGAAGGCTCACAGGTGAGCCTAGCCTATGTTGTGAACAACCAGAGACCCTGGTTCAAACAATGTCTATCTCAAACAAGCAAGTACTGACAAAGGTTGGCTTTCCCATATATGTACACTCACACTTTTACATACAAATAGTCATATATGTACCCAACTTTCTCACTCATATACACACAGATTACAAACAAACCAAACCAAAATAAACAAACAAAATAACTCATGTATCATTCTCGATATTTTTTCCATTCTTTACATGGAATTACTGTGTTGAAGATTGGTTCTAATGCTTTGATTCAGTTGGGAATCTGCATCTTCAAATGCTAAAGGTCCTTGTCCCCAATTGGCTTTTGATTGATCAATAAAGATGCCAACAGCTAATGGTAGGACACAGGCAGGAACAGAGCACAATGGCCATGACTCAGGGTAGAAGGAAGGGATGCAAGAGTGACAGGAGATAAAGCCAAGCAGCCATGTGAGATTTTGGGTAAGTGGCCTCTCTCCACTTTTCTGATTGAGCCTGGGGTAGTAGGAGAAAGTTTAGGAGTACCCAAACTTCGAGGTAGTCAAGACATTTTTAAAATAAGCTAGTGTGTGTGTGTGTGTGTGTGTGTGTGTGTGTATGTGTGTGTTTCATTTGTGAATCCAAAGATAGCTCCTGGGAGGGTATATACATGTGATCGATCCCAGGGAAGCTCAGAGTCATGTAGTACAAACTCACTGCAATATTACTGCCATTAGTAATTTTGAAGTCACTATCACTTCTGTTGTAAGTACTTATTGTAAATGTTTGAAAGCACTGAGTGTACCAAGCAATATCTTCAGTCAATGATATTTTGTTTTTACAATTCATTTTATCTGTTGAGATTATACTATAAATCATTTTTCACTTCTTGTACTTCTTTCCAAACCATTCAATAGACCTTGCTTGCTTTCAAATTTATGACCTCTTTTTAAATGAATTATTGTTACTGACTCTGGCACATTATCTTCTGACTTCCACATGCAAACACACACACACACACACACACACACACACACACACACTTAACTAACCAAACAACCTATCAAAATGTGTACACACACACACACACACACACACACACACACACATATATACTTATGTATACATGAGTACTGGTGACTGAATTCAGTCACATGTTGACATGTATGCACATTTACATATGTGCAGTTTCTGAATGTGGATAGGGAAGTGCTCATGAGGTTTCAACCCTACACTAAGAAACAGAGCCAACTGAGGAATCCTGAGATCTCAAGAAATAGTTTTCTGCAGGGATGAACACATCAATTGTATATCCAGTGATTTCATAAAGCTTGAATTAAAGATCCACCTGAGAGACACCACAGTGCAATCCTCCACCCTGATGTAGATGGGAATTTCTACAGGCTGCTTCCATTCCTAATTTTTTAAAATTTCCAAGGGCTTTACTCAGCAGGGGAACATACTCATCATATTGATTAACATTAATTAATTAAGTGATGCTGCTATGTTCATCACAGTTCTCTTTCAAAGTTGGTTTTGATGATGTCTTGGATCTGACCTTCTTACTGAAAGAACTTTACCAGCTCTGTTGAACTTTGGAAAGGATTAGTCAAGAGCTTGCCTTTGCAAGAATACTCCATCTTTAGACTGAGATTGTTCTCATCTATACTTATGCAGGCAATCATCCCATTCTTTATTCTTTTTGAGACATCTTTTGAGATAATAATATAATTATACTTCTTCCTTCTCTTTACTCCCTCCAAAGCTTCCTATATGCCCTTCCCTATTCTTTTATATTAATGCTCTCTTTTCTCATTAATTATTAGTATATGTATATATGTGTCTATATGTACATAACTAAAAATAACCTGTTCAATCTGCACAATATTACTTGTGTGTATGTTTTTGGTGATGACCATTTGATATTAGACAATCAGTTTGTGTGCTTTTCATGGTCCACTTTGTCATGCTTCTTGCCATCCTAACTTTGAGGTAGCCAAGTTTAGCACATTGAGGCAGCTATGCTGGTGAGTCTTTATGGGTGATGAATCTGACATTACTAGGGGACACATAATCTCATAGCAAACTCCCTTATCTTCTTGCGTTTATAATCTTTCTCTCTCCTCTTGTACAATGTTCCCTGACCTTTAGGTATAGGAGTGTTCTGTAGATGTATCCATTGGGATTGGGCTCTATAACTCTGTACTTTAGTTGATAGTCATCTCTGTCATAAAGAGAAGCTTCCTTTTGGGGTAAGAACTACACTTATCTGTGGGTATAAGAACAAATGTTTATAGATCAATGTTAGGGATTATATTGGTTTAGGAAAGTAATGAATCTAGATTAGTAGTGAATATACATGAATTCATTAGAACTGAGTAATTAGCTAGGTTTCCAGTACCAGGCATAGTTTCACTTTTATTGAGTGGGCATTAACTCCAACTAGAGAGCTATTGGTTACCATCATGGTATGCGTGCTCTACTGAACCCTTAGGATAATTATGCCATGCTGTTCATTGTTGTGGTTCATGGACTTTATGGCTGGGTAGCACTGTTGGTTGCCTGCCTTGTTTGGAAGTTTGCATGGTGCTTTCTGGTACTATGAACACTAGTTCTCCTAGGAGACCTTTAGTTCCAACTGAGGGCCCTCTGCTTTCTCTCTCTCTTTTTTTTTTTTTCAACAAGAAGTATTTAACCTTCACCTCAGGGTGGAGGTGTAACAAAGGGCAAAAAACAATAGGCTACTGTATGGGAAGACTCCCAGACAATCCTGATCAACAACTCAAAAGAGGGCTTTCCCTGGTATTGGGGATTTTTTGTTAAATGGTCTCTGGCTCTTGGAAGAAGCCTTGTCAGACTGAAAGGATGCAAGTTCATTAAAACTGTATTTATACAAAGAATTATGTATAAGTGTATTTATAGTTAATATTACAATTCCTGATGGATTTTCAGACATTCTTCTTGTTATATTCTATTCCTCCCCTCCCTTCCCTGCCTCTCCTCCCCTCCCCTCCCCTTTCTTCCTTTCCTCTCCTCCCCTCCCTTTCCTTCCTCTCCTCTCCTCCCCTCCCCTCCCTTCCTCTGCTCTCCTCCCCTCCCTTCCCTGCCTCTCCTCTCCTCCCCTCTCTTACAGTCCTCTCCTACTTCCTTTCCTCAGCATTGATTCCAGGGCCTTGTTTCTGTATGGCAAGCTACCAAGTCCTCCACAGCACTTTCTATGAGCAGCATCATTTTTTTCTGGTTGCTGTGGGATTCCATCTATCATCATAAAGTGATTGTCTAGTTGTGTTCTGACAAAGGAATGAACACTTACCCAGGATTATAACAAACTGTCACTTCACGTCATAGATAACATTTGACAAAGCTTTCTTCCACATTTTGACGTTAAATACCTCCAAAATTTTGCCTCTCAGGAGATTTGTGAAAAATCCCACACAATAAGATAGAAACACGGTATCAGCATCTTACAAATGGTCAAAGAATTCTATGCTATGATAGGACCTTTAATATAAATAAGATTGTGAGCATACATAGAGCTTTGCATTTTACAAAATGCTTTCAAATTTGATTTATGATTTAGTCTTTGCAACAGCCCTCTGCAATATATATAGCTATATTTTGAAGATAAAAATCACATAGGCCTAAAGAAAGAAAGGGACTTTCTATGATAAAAAATGAAGCCCAGACGGAACACAGGGCACCCTTCAAAGTGAAATACGTGTGTATAAATCTAACAAAATGATACAAGGAAAACTAGAAAACTGATAAAATGTGAAAGAACTACATGTGTGAAAGATAGGTGTTCTACATCTGTGGGCAGGGAGACACAATATTGCTAAGATGTTATTTCTTCTTGATTCATCTCTAGATTCAACATTATCACAAGTCAAAGTCCCAGGAAGTTGTTGGAGTCTACAGATCATATGGAAAGTTGTAAAAACCCTGACTAGCCAACACAGCATTGAAAGAAAAAAGTCAGAAGATAGTAGTCAGAAGGTAGTATGCAACTTGAATACTGACTCCAATGCTACAGTAACCAAAGCAGTACAGTATTAGCATAGTATGTATCATGCTAGCTAAGGGGAACAAATCAGAGGGTCTGGGCCAGTCATTAATATAGTCAATTGATCTTTGACAAATATGGTGGAATGAAGGTCTCAGCACAGACACAATGACTCTAGGCAGAGATGTTGTAAATTCACAAAACTCAAAATGACTCCCAAACTGAAGATGTGAAAATATGAAACTCATATGAGACATAAGAGAAAATCTAGTTGGTGTTGGGTATAGTGATAACTTTTTTTTTAATTATACATTTGTAGTTTATTAAAAGCTTTATTTACAAGCAGCTGCTGTGGTTTTGAAAGAAGAAGACAGCATGGGAGAAAGAGAAATGGTTATCAGAACATGGAAGTTTTTCATTCGCCACTATGTATAGCAATTAAGATCAGACATTTCTACTTGAGTAACACAAGAAGTTTAAATAAAATTCGTATTTATAAATGTTCAGTGTAAAGGAGATTGGGCCTTTGAAGAGTGAGACAACTAAATGATGTGCACATATTCTTTCTTTATTTTTACCATGACGTACGTATGGATGAGTTTTTCTAAAATTTTTTATTATATTCTTTATTTACATTTCAAATGTTGTTCACTTTCCTAGTCTCTGAACCCTGAAAATCCCATAACCCATCTCCCCTCCTGCCTGTTTCCCAATCAACCCACTCCCACTTCCCTGTCCAGGTATTCCCCTACACTGCTGCATCCAGCCTTCCCAGGACCAAGGGTCTCTCCTGCCTTTCATGTCCATCAAGGCCATCCTCTGCTGCCTTTGCATCTGGACCCATGGATAACTCCATGTGTACTCTTTGGTTGATGTTATTTTCCCTGGGAGCTCTGGGAGTACCGGGTAACTCATATTGTTGTTCCTCCTATGGCACTGCAAATCCCTTCAGCTCCTTGGGTCCTTACTCTAGCTCCTCCATTGGGGACTCTGTGCTCAGTTCAATGACTGGCTGAGAGTGTCCCCCTCTGTACTTGCCATATACTAGCAGAGCCTCCCAGGTGACAGCTTTATTTGGCGCTGGTCAGGAAGCACTTGTGAGCATCCACAACAGTGCCTGGGTTTTGTAAATGTTTATGGGATAGATCCCTAGGTGGGGCAGTCTCTTGATGGTCTTTCCCTCACAGTCTGCTTCACACTTTGCATCTCCTTCCGTGGGTATTTTGTTTGCCCTTCTAAGAAGGATCAGAGAATCCATACTTTGTTCTTCCTTTGTCTTGAGTTTCAATTGATCTGTGAATTGTGTCTTGGATATTCCAAACTTCTGGGCTAATATCCACTTATCAGTGAGTGCATACCATGTATGTTCTTTTGTGATTGGGTTACCTCACTTAGGAGGATATTTTCTAGTTCCATGCATATGCCTAAAAATTTCATGAATTCATTGAGTTTAAAAGTTGAGTAGAATTCCATTGTGTAAATATATCACATTTTCTGTATCCAGTTCTCTGTTGAGGGACATCTGGGTTCTTTCCAGCTTCTGGCTATTATAAATAAGGCTGATATGAACATAGTGGAGCATGTATCCTTATTACATGCTAGAGAATCCTCTGAGTATATGCTCAGGAATGGTAGGTAGGAATAGCAGGGTCTTCTGGTAGTATTATGCCCAATTTTCTGAGGAACTCTAAACTGATTCCAGAGTGGTTGTACGAGCTTGCAATCCAACTAGCAGTGGAGGAGTGTTCCTCTTTCTCCACATCCTTACCAGCACCTGCTTTCTCCTGAGTTTTTGATCTTAGCCATTCTGACTAGTGTGAGGTGAAATCTCAGGGTTGTTTTGATTTGCATTTCCCTGATGATTAAGGATGTTGAGCATTTCTTTAGGTGCTTCTCAGCCATTCTATATTCCTCAGTTGAAAATTCTTTGTTTAGCTCTGTAACCAAATTTTTAAATAGGGTTATGTGATTTTCTGAAGTCTATTCTTGAGTTCTTTGTATATATTGGATATTAGCTCTCTGTTGGATGTAGGGTTGGTAAAGATCTTTTCCCAATTTGTTGGTGGCTGTTTTGTCCTATTGACAGTATCCTTTGCCTTACAGAAACTTTGTAATTTTATGAAGTCCCATTTATCAATTCTTGATTTTAGAGCTTAAGCCATTGGTGTTCTGTTCAGTAAACATTCCCCTGTGCCCATGTGCTCAAGGCTCTTCCCCAGTTTCTTTTCTATTTAGTTTAAGTGTGTCTGGTTTTATGTGGAGGTCCTTGATCCACTTGAACTTGAGCTTAGTACAAGGAGATAAGAATGGATTGATTTGCATTCTTCTGCCTGCTAACTGCCAGTTGAGCCAGCACCATTTGTTGAAAATGCTGTCTTTTTTCCCACTGGATAATTTTAGCAACTTTGTCAAAGATTAAGTAACCATAGATGTGTGGGATCATTTCTGGGTCTTTATTCTATTCCATTGATCTTCCTGACTGTCACTGTACCACCACCATGAAGTTTTTAACACTATTGCTCTGTAGTACTGCTTGAGGTCCAGGATACTGATTCCCCCAGAAGTTCTTTTACTGTTGAGAATAGTTTTAGTTATCCTGGATTTTTTGTTATTCTAGATGAATTTGAGAATTGCTCTTTCTAACTCTGAAGTTACTGAGTTGGGATTTTGACCTGTAGATTGCTTTTAGCAAGATGGCCATTTTTACTATATTAATCCTGCCAATTCACAAGCATGAGAGATCTTTTCATCTTCTGAGGTCTTCTTTGATTTCTTTCTTCAGAGACTTGAAGTTCTTGTCATGAAGATCTTTCCCTTGTTTGGTTAGAGTCACACCAAGATACTTGATATTGTTTGTGACTATTGTGAAGGGTGTCATTTCCCTAATTTATTTCTCACTCTGTTTATCCTTTGAGTGTACCAAGGCTACTGATTTGTTTGAGGTAATTTTATATCCAGCCACTTTGCTGAAGTTGTTTAGCAGCTGTAGTAGTTCTCTAGTGTATTTTTTTTGGGGGGGGGGTCGCTTAAGTATATTATCATATCATCTGCAAATAGTGATAATTTGACTTCTTACTTTCCACTTTGTGTCCCTTTGATCTCTGATGCAAGATATTTCCAATCCATTCACATTGAGGCAGTGAGGGACCAGTGATTGGAGGGGAGAGAGGAGGAGGAGGAGCTAAGAGAAGGAGGGGCATAGAAAGAGGGAGTGTCTCAGCAGAGGCTGCACAAGGGAGCAGGGAAGGAGACTTGCAGATACAGATGGATCCAGATGGTGTCAGATGTGTTTCTGGTGTGCTGAGAGGTTAGACATATTGGGATGAAACTTTATCATTGTAAATTGGCATTATGTAATTGGGAGTTTCATATACATAAATATATTTGTTTAACCATTCAAGTTTAAGAGTCATGCTTTGTCAGATACTTGGAAGGAGTGGGTGTTGAGCAGGAGTGTGAAGCTCCCGCATTTTAGAGTCCATGGCAGAGAGGAAAGACAGCTGGGATGCTGTGAGAGCTAGCTGGAAAGGATTGGCTCCATGGAGACAGTGAGTGCCTTGAGTAAGACCCACCGGGACTTGGAGCAGAGGCCTGGTGGGGCAGTACTATATTTCAATTATTTCCCACCACAGACCTTTTGTTGTCTAATTGCTTTAGCTAGAAGTTCAAGTACTATATTGAAAAGATATGGAGAATGAGGGCAGCCTTGTCTAGTCCCTGATTTTAGTGGGATTGCTTCAAGTTTCTTTCCATTTAGTTTGATGTTGGCTACTGGTTTGCCGTATATTGCTTTTACTATGTTTAGGTATGGGCCTTGAATTCCTTCCTGATCTTTACAAGACTTTTAACATGAAAGGATGCTGAATTTTCTCAAATGCTTTTTCAGCATCTAATGAAATGACCATGTGGTTTTTTCTTTGAGTTTATTTATGTAGTGGATTACTTTGATGGATTTCCATATATTGAACCATCCTGCATCCCTGGAATGAAGCCTACTTGATCCTGGTGAATGATCATTTTGATATGTTCTTGGATTCAGTTGGCAAGAATTTTATTGAGTATTTTTGAATCGATAAAGGGAAATTGGTCTGAAGTTCTCTTTGTTGGATTTTTTTGTGGTTTTGTTATCAGCATAATTGTGGCTTCATAGAACAAGTTGGGTAGTGTTCCTTCTGTTTCTATTTTGTGGAATAATTTGAAGAGTATTGGTGTTAGGTCTTCTTTGAAGGTCTGATAGAATTCTGCACTAAAATCTATGATTTTTTTTTTTTTGGTTGGGAGGCTTTAAATGACCGCTTCTACTTCTTTAGGGATTATGGGACTGTTTAGATGGTCTATCTGATCCTGATTTAACTTTGGTATTTGGTATCTGTTGAGATAGTTGTCCATTTCATCCAGATTTTGCAGTTGTGTTGAGTATAAGCTTTTGTTATAGGATCTGTTGATTTTTAAATTTCCTCAGTTTCTGTTTTTATATCTCCCTTTTCATTTCTAATTTTGTTAATTTGGATACTGTCTCTGTGCCCTCTGGTTAGTTTGGCTAAGGGTTTATCTATCTTGTTGACTTTCTCAAAGAACCAGCTCCTGGTTTTATTGATCTTTATATAGTTTTTGCTACTTGTTTGATTTCAGCCCCAAGTTTGATGATTTCCTGCCATCTACTCCTCTTGGGTGTATTAACTTGTTTTTGTTCCAGAGCTTTCAGGTGTGCTGTTAAGCTGCTAGTGTATACTCTTCCAGCTTCTTTTTGGAGGCACTCAGAGCTATGAGTTTTCCTCTTAGCACTGCTTTCATTGTGTCTCATAAGTTTGGGTATGTTGTGCCTTCATTTTCATTAAAATCTAAAGTCTTTATTTCCTTATTTCTTCCTTGACCAAGGAAGGTATCATTGAGTAGAGAACATTGTTCAACTTCCATGTGTGTATGGGCTTTTTGTTGATTTTTTTTTTTTTTTTTTTTTTTTTTTTTGCTATTGAAGATCACCCTTACTCCATAGTGATCTCATCAGAGACATGGGATTTGTTCAATCTTCTTATATCTGTTGAGATCTGTTTTGTGACCAGTTATATGGTCAGTTTTGGAGAAGGTACCATGAGGTGCTAAGAAGAAGGTATATTCTTTTGATTTAGGATGAAATTTTCTATAGATATCTGTTAAATCCATTTGGTTCAAAACTTCTGTTAGTTTTACTGTGTCTTTGTTAAGTTTGTGTTTCCCTGATCTGTCCATTGATGAGAGTGGAGTATTGAAATCACCCACAATTATTGTGTGAGGTGCAATGTGTGCTTTGAGCTTTAGTAAAGTTTCTTTTATGAATGTGGATGCCCTTGCATTTGGAGCATAGATGCTTAGAATTGAGTTCTTCTTGGTAGATATTTCCTTTGATGAGTATGAAATGTCCTTCCATGTCTTTTTTGATGACTTTTGGTTGAAAGTCAATTTTATCCAATATTAGAATGGCTACTCCAGCTTGTTTCCTGGAACCATGTGCTTAGAAAATTGTTTTCCATCCTTTTACTCTGAGTTAGTGTTTGTCTTTGACAGTGAGGTGTGTTTCTTATATGCAGCAAAGTGCTGGGTCCTGTTTATATATCCAGTCTGTTAGTTTATTTCTTTTTATTGGGGTATTGAGTCCATTGATATTAAGAGATATTAAGAAATAGTGATTGCTGCTTCCTGTTATTTTTGCTGTTATTTTTATGTTTGCTTGGTTATCTTCTTTTGGGTTTGTTGAAAGAGGATTGCTATCTTGCCTTTTCTAGGCTGTAGTTGCCCCTCTTATGTAAAGAGCCTTCTTGAGGTGCCATGCCACCTGGCAGGAACTTGACATCAACCAATGTGAAGTTCCTCTCTCAGCCTTTGATTGGGAAATCCTGTGTTAGCCATAATCCCCTCCACCTAGGGTGGAGTGCTCAGACCAAGGTGAAGCCAATTGTTCATCAAGGACCTGCAGTTTCCTGAGAAACACTAGCCACCTGTAGAGCCACTGAACTGATTCTACTGAGAAGCTTCCAGCCTCTGGGGAAGGGTTTTCTTCCCCAAGTTCTTCATTAAACTTTGAGACCTTGAACAGCAATGTTGCCTTGGTCTGTCTCTTTTCGCCACCTTCCCGTACATCCCCAGCTTCCCTTCCAGGTAATCCGTTTGATGTAACTGCAGGCAGTTATATCCTTATATTGGCATTTTCCATCTATTATCCTTTGTAGGGTTGGAGTTGTGGAAAAATATTGTGTAAATTTGGTTTTTATCATAGAATATCTTGGTTTCTCCATCTATAGTGATTGAGAGTTTGCTGGTTATAGTAGTTTGGGCTGGTATTTGTGTTCTCTTAGAGTCTTCTGTCCAGGATCTTCTTGCTTTCATGGACTCTGGTAAGAAGCCTGTTTTAATTATGATATGTCTTTCTTTATATGTTACTTGGCTGTTTTCCCTTACTGCTTTTAATATTTCTTTGTTTAGTGTATTTGGTGTTTTGATTATTATGTGATGGCAGAAATTTCTGTTCTGCTCCAGTGTGTTTGGAGTTCTGTAGGTTTCTTGTATGTTCATGGGGATCTCTTTCTTTAGATTAGGGAAGGGTTTTTTTTTTCTATAATTTTGTTGAAGATATTTACTGGCCCTTCAAGTTGTAAATCTTTGCTCTCTTCTATACCTGTAATCCTTATGTTTGGTCTTCTCATTGTGTCCTGGATTTCCTGGATGTTTTGGTTTACAAGCTTTTTGAATTTTGCATTTTCTTTAAATGTTGTGCCAATGCTTTCTATGGTATCTTCAGTCCTTGAGATTCTTTCTCCCATCTCTTGTATTCTGTTGTTGATGTTTGCATCTATGACTCCTGAATTCTTTCCAAGGTTTTCAATCTCCAAAGTTGTCTTTCTTTGTGATTTCTTTGTTGTTTCTACTTCCGTTTTTAGATCCTGGATGTTTTGTTCAGTTTCTTTACTTGTTTGAGTTTTCCTGTAATTCTTTAAGGGATTTTTGTGTTTCCTTTTTAAGGGCTTCTACCTATTGACTCATGTTCTCATGTATTTCTTTAAGGGAGTTATTTATGTCCTTCCTGAAATCCTCTATCGGCATCATGCATCACGAGATGTGATTTTAAATCCAGATCTTGCTTTTCCAGTGTATCTAGGACTTGCTATTGTGGGAGAACTTGGTTCAGATGGTATTGTGGGAGAACTTGGTTCAGATTGGTTTCTGTTGGTAATGTTCTTACAACAGCCTTTTGCCATCTGGTTATCTCTGGTGTTAGCTGGTGTTGCTGTCTCTGACTGTGGCTTATTTGTCCTGCAAGCCTCTATATCTGTGCTCCTGGGAGACTCATTCTGTCTGTGAACACAGGTATGTAGGGTCTCCTGCAAGACCTGCTCTCTTGTGGTTGTATTTAGGTACGTAGCTCTGTGGCCCCAATCAGCTCTAGATATGGGTGGAAATCAGAAGACTCCTGTCCTAGGCTGCTTCTACGCTCTTGTGTCCTCAGCGTTTCAGGCTGTTTCCTCTGAGTAGCAGTGATGGTCCTACTAGTGCTGTCTGGCCTCTCTGCACTCCTGGGGGCTTAGTTAGCTCCCTGAGCCACTTCCATATGGCATGCTGTGGCAGAGGATGGTCCTGAGCCGAAGACAGGACCTGCCTGAGGGTTCTGGATGTGATCCTTTGAGCAGCAGAGTAGGTCCTATTGCGCTGACTGGCCTCTTAGAACTCCTGCTATCTCCCTGCACAACCTGGATGTGGTGTACTGTGGCATAGGATGGTACCAAGCCAGACACAGAAACTGAAAGGCTTCTGTCAGAGGTTTCCAGATGTGATCCTCTGAGTGGTATGAGTGGTTCTGTCTGTGTTGCCAGACTCCACACTCCTGGTTAGTTAGATACCTCCTTGCACCACTTGGGTATGGCCCTTTGTGGCAGAGAATCAGTGATAACTTTTTAAATACAACATTAGAAGTATGAAATACTACCTATAAGCTGGACCCCATTATAATTAAAAGCTTCTTCTCTGGGAAATTGAATGTGATATAAAAAAAGATAAATTCTTTCATAGCCTGAAAAAATGCTTGCAAAAGATATATTAGATAAAGACTTATTATCCAAAGTATGGGAAGAACATATATTTGACAATAACAAAACAACTAATTAATAGGCTGAAAAATTTAACCAATACCTCACCAAAGACATCCAAATGAAAAATAAACATATAGGAAGCTTCTTAGGAAAACACAAATTTAAAACATAAATAACAGATTTTTATGACTATATTCTAAATATTTACCCCTAGACAAACAGATAAGTGTAGCTTTCACCCTTCATTAAAAACACTTCTTTTTGCAATAGATGGAGACTATTAACAAAAGCTATAAACTCATCAAAATACAGAGAAAAAGTGACTGTGGTTGCTCAATCCGAAATGCGATGTCTTTACTGCATCTGCAACATTTAATGCTCAGGGAATATTCCAGAAGAGGAGAACCAAGAGATTGTAAGAGCCTGAGGACCATGACTCCTGCTGTTTGATAATATCATCCAGATGTGATATGGAAACTACAATGATTGCAACAATGTAACTGCCTGAAGAAATGTGCATAATAACAACACAGGTTAACATGCCAATGTGGATGGAGGCAATCCTACAAGACCCCATCCCTAGATAAAAAGCAATGGGTGACCAAGACTGAGAAATAATGTTTCTCAGTTTCCTATAGGGATGAGATTCCATATAGGTCGTCCACTCCCAAGTATTTATCTCTGGACACATACAAGTAGTACTAGATGAAGAAGTTGTTAAGCTCTGTCTCTGTCTCTGTCTCTGTCTCTGTCTCTGTCTCTGTCTCTGTCTCTGCCTCTCTCTCTCTCTCTCTCTCTCTCTCTCTCTCTCTCTCTCTCTGTGTGTGTGTGTGTGTGTGTGTGTGTACCAGTAACAATTTAAAAAGAGGTCATGAATTTGGAAGGGAGTGACATCACAGGCAGAACAGGAGTGATGAAATTTCTGTGCTCATCTATGAAGTTCTTAAAATATATTTCTTTAATTTACCAGACTCAGTAAAACCTATATTAAGAACATCATCACCAGTAAGAAATGGAGAATACTAAACCTTTTCTAGGCAAATAGTGGATCCCTGACTTCTTGAAACTCTCAGTTGTAGCTTGTGGAAGTGTAAAATAGTAAAGCAACTTTGAAAGATAGCTTAGAGACGTCTAACAAAACTAAATGTGCTTTTGTTTTACTGTACCAGATATGCTTCTTATAATAACCTTGGAAACTGAAGATATACATTCATACAAAAACCTGTGCATGGGTTGGGGTGGTAGCCCACTGGGTAAGACACTTGCTATGAAAAGTGAGGTTCTTTTCTTTTTTATTATTTGTGTGTGCATATATATTCCTACATATATATGCATGAGTGCATGCACATGTGTGTGTGTGTGTAATGTATATATTTCACACAGAGACTTTTCCTGTCCTAGAACTTCTCAAGTAGGCATGGCTGGCTAGCCAGTTGGTTCCCTGATTTGCCCTTCTCCTCCTTGCCAGGATTACAAGTGTGCTCCACTATCTTCCTCTATGTTATGTTACATACTTCTTTTAAAAACATGGATTTGTGGGGTTTAATTCAGGTTCTGATGCTTTCAGAAAAAGTATTTTACTGAGATATTTCCCTAGTCCTCAGCTCATATATTTTCTAATGTATTGGATTTTACTCCAAGCAATCAATAAAGCCCTTTTGTGTGAAGGTCCATGTGAGTGGACTTTGTAACACAGAGCCCTAGTTACAGTTGCATGTATGTGTCCACATGTAGCCCTTGCCCCTAGGAGTCACTCGCCTTCCTCCCTCATGAAACAGCTAGAATTTGCTCCTGGCTTTTATATTTTAAATATGACTAGAATTGATTCTACCTGGAAAAAACACAGGAAAAATGAGATCTTTCTTAAGAAGTAATAGATTTAAGGCTTCGAGAATTTAAATGTAAGGTGAACAATGCTTCCATTATTATAGGAGAAGGGAAAAAGTATATTTCACAAATGTGATTTCCATTCAAAAATTATCTTGTGTTTGTAAATAGTATAAAGGAATACATAAAAATTCCCTTTATTAACTTGTTATGTGAAACAATAGACAGAAATAAAATACAATGTAATGAAATCAATAAATAAGCTAAGATTGTTTTTAATTATAACAAAATAACCAGAGCATCTTTTTTTGTGAAATAATTCATTCTTAAAAAAATGTCTGTAGAAATATATTCAATTACAATGAGCAATTAAAAATTTTCTGTTTTGGGTCACTCAGAAGATTATTGTTTTTTTTTCTTGTTAAATTTAATATAACTATTGTATGCTCATTTCTGCTACCAAAGGGTCTCATCTCAATTCTTGTTTATACATAATGTGGTTGTAAAATTAGTTTGCCTTGAGCAATGTCTTTTTTTCCTTAACCCAAAAAGAAAACTTAAACACCCAACAGTTTCTGGCATGAAGATGCTAATATATTAGTGGTGTTCAGTGGATGCCTGGAGATTCTTAGAATCCTTTAGGTGTTTCCTTGGCAAAAAGGAATTGGTGATGTTTTATACCTCTGAACTGGAAAACTGAGTTTTATTGACAAATATATGACTTTTTTGGTCTATTCTTGTTTTAAAAAAATTTTAAAGTAGAAATAAATAAATAAAAATAAAGTCACTTTCTCAACAGGAGCAATGATCATCAGACAGGTTAGATTTCTGATAAAAGCAGTTCTATGCAAATTTTTTAGACACTTAAATTGTTACTTGGTTTTTGTGACATATGTATACTGCAATTGGGTTGGAGATCAGTTGAAAGGTAATGGATCTGTGAGATTAGTTGTGATACAATTCATGGGAAAAGGCTTGGTGTGTTTAGCAGATGTTTTAGAACAGTTGTGAAGAAAGAAATGTGTTGAACGGTTATGCAAACTAAGACTGAATTTGTGGAAACAAGACACAATTCTGGAGTGTTTGAAGCCGTTACCTTGATTGTACTGCTATGTCTCAAAACTAAAGGCTCTAGAGGCCCCAAGAGCTGAGAAGCATGCAGAGTCCTCCCCTGCCCATTCCTAGACTCTGCTTCAGGTTTGAGAAGACACAGTGCCTAAGAATTTCCATTCCTAAGAAACACGTGGATTATGTTAATATAGCCACCTTGGTAGACTTGATGTTAAGAAGACAAAAAAATCCCATTTAGTTATAATCAACATAGTCTAAGAGATAGACTGATATTTTAAGAGATCAAACCAGGAGGGAAACTTAGCTGCTGAACTATTAAGTGGAAGATTCAAGAAATTCAAAAGGAGAATGGGGAGTGTGAAAAAGGAATGCATAATTTTTCAGTTATTTAAAATTGTGCAATTTTGTTATGGCTATCAGCACAAGGCAGGCCTACCTAGGAGCTGTGTTCTAGGATGCAGAGAGAAAGAAGTTTTCTCCATGTTAGATTCTAGCAAGGACATACTTAATTCTGTGAGCATAGAACAGGCTCTGTTAGAAGAGTGATCCTCTGCAGGGTAGTTGGGGTGCACATCTTTAATCCCAGCACTTGAAAGCAGAATCAGGCAAATTTCTGAGTTCAAGGCCAGCCTGGACTACAGAATGAGTTTCAGGTCAGCTAGGGCTACACAGAGAAACCCTGTTTTGAATCTACCCAAACTAAAGAGTGAGCTCCTGTTCCTGTGTATGATGAAAGGAATGTTCAAGCATGAAGATGGATCTGAGTTGAGCAGCTCTTGGCCCAGATCCCTTCTCCTCCCATTTCCTGTCTCTTTTCATTTTCTTTTCTCTTACACCTTCCTTCTGCCTTTTGATGCTTTCAACTTAACTTGGAGCTGTGGCAGTTGTGTGTGTGTATGTGTATGTGTGTGTGTGTGTGTGTGTGTGTGTGTGTGTGTGTGAGAGAGAGAGAGAGAGAGAGAGAGAGAGAGAGAGAGAGAGACAGAGAGAAAGAGAGAGACAGAGACAGAGACGGAGAGACAGAGAGAAATGGTAATTCAAACCATTGGTGCTTGTTGACTCATTTCCTGATGATGCAGACCTTCACTGACTACTGTACCAGGACATTTGAAAAGGTTCAGGAAATAGTATTCAAAGGAATCAAGCAGACAGACTTGTGAGGAAAATTAACATCTTTCCCTAGACCTATGTGTATGAATACATGTGTATATATATGTGTGTGTATATATGTATGTGTACATTAGTATGTGCATGTGTCTATGTATATGCATGTTGATGTATATACATTTCTGTGCATATGAAGAGAAATGGGTGAGGAGGATTGAGAAAGAGAGATAGAAGGAAAGAATAAGAAACAGAAATGGCAGTTCTTAGCCCACCTAACATGCCTGTTTATTCCCTTCTCCTGCTAAGTAATTTTCTGTTTGACTAAGTAGAGGAAGTTCTCCAGACTACAGAAGCTGTCATAGAGAGGCTCAGCCGATGCCTTTAGAAGGAGCCTCTAATCTGGTTATATTGGCACATTAAGGGACTTCATTTTTCTCCTTTCCTCCAATCCATTTCTCATGTCTGAATCCCCAGAAGACATGAGTCCTTTACATTTTACATAGAATTGGCTCTAAAACTCAAAGACGGTTGAGTGTTCATTAGGTACCTCTACCTTGAAAACAGGGTCTAACTTTTTCTTCTGTAAACCTGCTAATACTGAAAATCCAAACCCCTCTTAATACTCATTGGTGTTAAGATTTGGGGATTTATATAAAAGAAATGGAGATTCTGGATTTTCAGAGGCTCTATTTCGATCAAGAAGCCCAGGCTTGCTTCTCAAGCTGAGACACTAGAGTTGTTTTCAAATGCAGAGGGACCAGGGCATAAAAAAGTGAAAATGCAAATCAGGAATCCCAAACCTAACTGCTCCAATGGGAATGGAGATTTTCCCTTCTTGTTTTTTTCTCTCTTTTCACCATTTTGCTTTCCAGATATTAGTCGGAGGCGGAAAGAATCTCTGTTGTCTCCTCTCTTGGCATTGACTTCAAGAACGATGCTGATGCACAGAAGCTCAAGTCAAAGGATTCTCATGCCATCCCTTGTCTCGGTCGGTGGCTTTGGTACTAATGTTGCCTTCCATGCCTGCCCCAGAGAAATAAGCAGGGCTCTGAGCATCCTTTTCAGATATGCCAATTCAGTGGGTTCAGTGAACAAGGGAACCAATGAACCTCTTTTGCAGAAGAAGAAAGGATGCCTCCAAAGATCCACCACAACTGAAGTGACACAGTGGTCACTTGGCACTGCATCAGTGCATTTATCCCAGAGTTCTAGAAAAGCTGATGCCCCTCTGCTCTGATGGGACAATAAGGAGTACTCAGACATGTCAAGCTTTGGTGATAGTGATTGCCCAGGGATCCCTAGTAGTCAGCAGGATGAGCAGTGTTGGTGGGAACACCAGAGGTCCCTTCTGTCACCACAGCTTCCTCCAGCAGAAGACTGTCTTCAAGCATTTGAGAAGAGTGTGGACATAAAGGGGAAAATCAGGAAGAGAATTTAAAAAGCTAGAATCACAGTTATGTTAGGAGATGTGGCTCAGGCAGATGGTCACTGAATGTGAAGGAATCCTGGTAGGCAGGTCAAGAGACACTAGAGAGGCACACACAGTGGTTTTGTGGGGTTGGGAAGGCTGCTGACTACAGTGTGCTCAGTTCTGTAGATGGAAGGGATGGTCAGTGCTGCTCAGAAGTGACAGGCCTGTTTCCTTTGAACATTTGTTCTCCCAGAGAGTGGTTATACTTCAGATTTCTCTGTCGCTGAGATCAGGACTCCCAGCCAAGCATCTCACATGCTTTGGCTTGCTTTACATACTCATACCCAGGCCTGTACTATTAGAATGGCTGATCCCAGTCCCCAAATCATCCTCAGGGACTCTTCCCCAGCTCCCTGGAGAAGGGTGGCATACGGAGCCAACTCTGGGCAAGGCCCCAACAGAATGTTAAACAGCCCAGGTGGTTTGCAAAATGGGTTTTTCTCAGAGAGCAGCTAAGATTATCCTTTGTTGGAAGAGACTGCCTTTAGAGGGCAAGCTGATTAATAGTATAGCATGCACCGACAGTACATCTTGGTAGGTTCCAGACGTTTCTTTGGCCTGACATATAAAACACAGATTCAGTGCTGTGGTATCTCTTCCTGCTCATCTATGTCCCACTTTCTGTAGGTTTCTTCTGTCATTCTTTGCCTCTGTTTGTGATTCTGTTTCTCTACCTGCCAGTATAATCTTCTTCATCATCTCTCCTGAGAAACTCCTGCTGCTTCAACACACAGCCCAGGACACCTCTCCTCAGTGGCATGAGTCTTCATAGTATCTTGGTTTTAATAGTTAGAACACATTGAACTAAGGAGAAAAAGCATTTTTGAGGGGAGTGGAAAATAAAAGATACTACTTAAGAAACCTATAAATAGATGGAGGCTATGAACACCATTAAAGCCATTTAAGAATTGAAATAAGTAGAAACATGAGAGTTTAGTTGGTTTGAGAAGTTTGACTGAGGCCCTAGCCCATGGAGTGTGGAGTAAGATAAGGAATGAGAACTCAGCAGTGCTAATATATAGTTCGACGGAGTATTTATTTATTTCAATTGTTTGCACAATCCCATAATCTACATTGATATATTTTGTTATCTCCACCATATTCCTTTTGCCCAGATACGGAAATTTCTCTGAGTTTTAAATTGTGGAACATTTTTAAGGAAAGACAGTGGCCACTTCTAATCATTGATAACTTGTGAGAGACTGAATCACGTATCTATCAAATCCAATCATAATAGGTTCTGGGTGCTTGGCTTGGCTCCATCCATTTCTGATTCTTCTGTCATCATCCGTGGGCTGCCATTGGACTGAGGGCTTCTGAACTCCCATCCTTATTTGCTTATCTCTAAGACTTGGAAGATATTCTCATCAGCCAGTAAGCTGAGGTCTGACCTTGTTGCTACAGCTCGTTCTACAGCTCTGAAATTGATCCTCAGAAAAAGCACAGATGGAGGTGGAGAGCGGAGGGTCAGGGAGTGGGCTCGGGAGCTGTGCAGACAATCTAGTTGAAGCATGTCTGTAATGCTTATTTCAGACATGAGCATTGTGAGTGGCTTCCAACTTCAATGTTGTCAGCTACTTTCCATGTTGTGCGAGGGATTATCTACTTAATGCTTAAGACATCTCCTCCTCAATAGTTCATGGATATTGCAGTTTCATGTCTTAATATTCTAGCTAACTAAGGATCTCATAATAAACAAGCAAGTGGAGATTAAACATTAATACCAGGAATTCAATTCTAATTATGTATGGGAGCAATGGCTTAAGGTAATAGTCTCATATTTTGAAGATTACTTGATAATGTTGGTTTGGTCTTATATGATGTATTCACGGTAAATTTAAATTTAAATATAGGAAACAACCCAAACTTGTTTTCTACAGTATGCAGCACAGTCACATGGCCTAGTTAAGAAGAATATAAGTAAAGCACTCCCTTCTCACACCCTAGAGGCATATCTTATGGTTTCTTTCCACGTGGGATGCACCCAGCTGTCTGTCGGCACTCAAGTTTCCAAATGGTCTGTATTACAGGCACTAAATTATTCAACGGAAAGCCTATGGCTTTGGTGACATTTCTGAACTTGCGGGGGGCCTTTCATTTAGTGATCTCATAAACTGCTAACATAGCAAAACATAATAAAAACAGACACTAGATAGGTGATTACTAGTGCTTGGGGTAAAAGAAAGTTGACATACTGGTTAAAGGAATCATTCTCTTAATTATCAGAGAAGTTACTTCTGGCTACTTATGTTATACAATGACAACACTACGTTACATACCTGAACTTTGCTAAGAGAGTAGTTCTGAAGTGTCCTCCCCACAGAGAATATTGGGAATCATGTATGGAGGGAAACATGTTAATTGATTGAGTGTGGTAATCTTTTTACAACTTAAATATTTATCAAAAACATCTTATTATGTACCTAAAAAATGCACAAACTTTATCTTAGTAAAGCTGTTATTAAAATCAGTATCAGCTATTTTTTATATGCATGTGCTCATGTATGTTTGAGTGTAGGTGCATGTGTATTCATGTGTGTGCAGTTCAGCTGGCAACCTGAGGTGTTATTACTCAAATTTCAACCTCCTCCTTCTTTCTTTCTCTCTTTCTCTCTCTCTCTCTCTCTCTCTCTCTCTCTCTCTCTCTCTCTCTCTGTGTGTGTGTCTCTCTCTCTCTCTTTCTTTCTTTCCTTTTTAAACACAGGATCTTGCGTTGGTCTGAAACTCTCCAAACTGGGTGTCCAGAGAGCTCCAGAGAGCCATGTGTAGCCCCCTCTCCAGTTCTGTATGCAAACACTCCCACAATGCCCAGTCGTTCAAAAAAAACTTTACATATGGGTTCAGAGGATAGGACTGTTTCCCTTGCTGCAGACAAGTACTTTACAGAAGGAGCAGATCTCTTGTGGCTTTTCCAAAGATGACTCTGTAGTGTCTTGACCAGGTTGAGAATCTGGACTGAGGCCTGGTTTTATGGATCCTGGCCTTTGTGTAAGCCAGATGGGGGAAGGGCTCAGGGCTAAGAATCACTTCTGAACGTGATGTGTGTGTGTGTGTGTGTGTGTGTGTGTGTGTGTGAGAGAGAGAGAGAGAGAGAGAGAGAGAGAGAGACAGAGAGAGAGAGACAGAGACAGAGACAGAGTCTCATGAAGGATGTCTGATGAGGAACTGGCAGTGACGACCACCTTATCATTGCCCTTTCTCCTGAAAAGGCGGCTTGCTTCCTGGCAGTGTTGCATTTCTACAAAGTTCTATTAAAGCACTTGCTGGTAGGTCTCTGTCATTTAAATTTATGGGTGAATGTATGGACTCCATGAATCATCCTTCACACTTTCTGAACGCATTCTACACATGCTACGTTGCACACACTGTCACCTTCAGTGTGCTCTCAGTTGTAGGATACAGTTTGCTGTTCTACAGAGTGGTGAATGAGTCTCCTCTCTCTTTTTTTCTCTATTATAGTTTTGCTGTTATACTCCATATCTCTGTCTTTTGCATCTTTATCTGTTTTGTGATCTCTCTCTTTCTCCCTCCCCCCTCTCAAACACACACACACACACACACACACACACACACACACCCCTTCCGGAAATAATCTCACCCTGAATTGTCTGACAAGCAGCTGGATAGTGTTACGCTTGTCCAACATAATTCCACTTATACCTCTACATGGTAAACTCCTTAGGGCAGGAACTCGGTTCAGCACAATTTCATTTATTATTCAACAATCTCTGTGTAGCTCTGGTATCTTGTAAGTGATAAATTATTGTAATGAAAGAAAATCTGCTCACCAGTTAGTCATGGAGAATGCAAGATCAAATTCTTCCAACTAGCACTATTCACCTTGTTCAAAAGACCCAGGCTCTTGGAGCTCTCTGGGCTGTTATGGAAGACATGTCGTGGCCTATGTATGATACTAGCATATCAAGAATGCCACTCTCCTTAGAGTCTCTCATCAGGGTATGATCAACACACAATTAACTTGAGAACCTGATTAAGAAGATGTCAAGAACATCAGATGCTCAAGGAGAAAAACAAATTCCTATTGACTCTAGTGACACTAGGAGATACTTTACTTCAATTTCAGTGATGCCCAGGTCCTCCGTGTCTGGCATTCATCGTGTTCTGCATGCTGTCTGTTAAATGCAGACCAACCAGCAGTTCCTGTCTCCTCACATGGGCCTCCTTCCTCAAGCTATACTCTTTATGTTCCTCTTTGGGCCTGCCCAAATGCAAAGCATACCATGAATGCGGAGTGGTACTGAATTTATTAAACATACATTACACACATCCATTAGGTCACTTACAATTAGATATAAAAGCAATTTTTTTAAAAAAATCATAATTTAAAGTATATTCCATTGCATATTATTTCTCTGTTAAATATCAATAATGAAAAAATCAAAATTAAGGAATGGTTACTAAAAATCGAAAAAAAAATAAACCAAAGAAAATGTTGTTTTCAGTAAATTAACGAGCTTGTTGGATTGCTTATTAATCTGGAGTTCTTTAGAACTACTAATATGCAAACCTGAATTAATACAGAAACTCACGGTGTGCGAACTTTTTTCCAATGTATTTGACTTCAGCCTTCTTACTCTTATTTCCTAATTTGGTGTTCCAGTGGAACAATTTGGGAAAATTCATAAGAATCACATCAGCCTGAGAGTATTAGACAATATGCAAAGTGCTTTTGCATGCATATTTTCAGTTCAGCCTATCTCACTGGGCTCAGAAAGCTGCAGGACATGAAGATCACGCAGCAGGTATTGGACATGAATTCGGGCCCGTTAATTGTGTGGTTAGTATTATTTATTCATTGACTCTTGCATTGCACATTTGCATTCTGCCTCACCAGGCTCTGGACCAGGCTTTCTAGCTGTGATAGCTTCCTTCTCTCCACCCTTCTGCTACAACCCTCTGCGACAGGGCTATTTACAAACTTCAGCTTCCAAGAGTGGAAGCTTTCCATCAAGTTCTGTTGGAAATGATTTTGGCATGGACACTTGCTATGAGCTAATGTTGCTAATTAGTTGTCAAATGGCCCAAACTCTCAGAGTGGGATGCACACCACACAAACCAGACTCTGTGTGTTTGTTGGTACCCCACCATGCCAGCACAGAGGCGCTGACAAATGCTTTGTAATGGATTTAACGCTATTGGAAACATTTGCTCATCATTTTCTTGGCTGACCAGAAGACTCCTTTTCAAAATTAACATTTAAAGCAGCTTAAGCCACTGGAGCAAGATTAAAGTGTAATTGTTGGAAAATATTGAAAGAACCTTAGCTAGTCTGCAGCCAGTTGCAGGGTTTTGGATCCTGTAAACCACTATAAGTGGAGATTCAAGAATTTTAAAATTAAGGAGCCTTCCTTCAACCCCTTCAGTAGGTAAATACAGGTCCATTGTGACTGGCTCATTTATTTATTTATACAGCATTCTAGACAGTGAACATTCTTTGAATGTTTGCCCTTTGCCCAATACCTGCTGGGAGTCAGGGTGCAGAAACTAGAGATGCATGAGAAACAGGCTTTCTCTAGGCATCTGCAGGTGTGCTGAGCTGCTGATACATACATATGCCAAACACAAACAACTCAGGTGCCAGCGGGGTCTGGAGTGTGCTCTCTAAACGCCACAAAAGAATCGAGAGATGGTTAATAGCATATTTGCAAGGGAGATGAGCTGTATCCCGGTGGATAATCTGGGAGATGGATTTTAGAAAATGGCCCATATACAACTAACATTGTAGGAAGTGGTGTAAGCCTCAGCGTAGGGAAATAACAGCAGAGACCAAGAAGTTCTTTAGGAATGTCCATGCTGGAAAGATTTGAACAACATGACATGAACTCTGGACTTCATCCAAACCTGAAACTTGAGAATGTTTGGAGGAGATAATACAATATGAATTACATTAAACTATAAGCTGTGGAGAGCCGGTCTGCAATCAGAATATAAAACTGATATGAAGGTTATGAATACAAGACAACATAAATATAATATAGGGTCAGTTATGTGTATAAAAGTACAATTATATTGTTGACTAGGTAATATATATGTGGTATATATATTTATATATATATAGCTGTTTTAGAGTATATGTATATATAATATATATGTATTTATTATATGTAGGTACTACATAATATTATCACATATTTTTACATATGTGCAGACACAATACATAATATTAATACATATGTTACAGACTAGAGCATAGTATATGTTATACATACACAATATTGTATACATACATATAATATACATATATAATGTACACATGCAATAAAAACATATATATATATATATATATATATATATATAAAATGGAGTCAACAACAACTATGGAACAAGACTCTGAAATCTTTCTCTTTACACCCAGTCTTATGACATATTTCTCCTGACTGGTCACCTCAGACATGAAGAGCAGAGTGGTATCTGCTATCACGTTATAAAATTCAGCAGAGAAGACAAACATTTGGCACTGAACACATTGGACTTCCAATTTGCTTGTGACAGGTGTCCATAAAGGATGGAACAACTCAGACACTGCGGCTCTTACAGCTGGTGTCTCAGGTTCACTGTGTGAAAATGAGCAATGCTATGAGAAGGCTATGCTATGACCCACTGACCTGCTTAATGCTTTTCGAAGTCACCCATGGCTGGTGTTATCATAGATCTGGCCATATCTCTGCATTCTGTCTATATACCCTGCCATGTCTATTGTGACCTCTTTAGGATTTGCTCTTAGAATAATCAAAGGTGTTTATTCATGTCGGTGAAATGCTAGGTGAAAATTGGTCCAGATTATTGGGTATTATGGACTGCTGAGTTAAATATAATTTTAGAATTTTTGTAGTCTATGAATTCGTATTAAAAATAATAGCCTAAGGCAGTATTTCATAAGAATGGAATTATTAACTGAGAATGGAATGATAAGTAAAGAATCTTACAAAAGAGCTATTTTTCTCATGTCACAATTTCTTCAGAAAAAGAAAACTGACAAGTCTATTCTGGTTAGGAACAAAACAGGTCAAGTAGAAAGATAATTCCTCATATGAATAAGCACATTTTTAGTTTTCTGCAATTAATAATATTCTCAAGATCATTTACAATACTAATGATAATAACATCAGTGGGCAGGAAGTAAAATTTTGATGTCAGGCCATCAGAGTTACTTAACAAATGTGCTTGTGCAAAATCCCGCACTCAGAGCTACACAGAACCTTCTTAGAGCATTGGGGTTTTTGTTTGTTTGGTTGGTTTGGTCTGGATGAGAGCCTTCAGTACAATACAGATAGCTGTTCAGGACAAGAAGTCTTCCCTGTTCAGTGGCTTAGGGAGTGGCTAATGGTGGTCTTTGGTCTATGGCCGAGGCTGAGGAATTCAGCTGTCTAGGAAAGGATTGTGCATCACCACCCAACAGCAAGTTCTGGCTCACAGATCTCTACCCTGGACGCCCCACCTGGACACCCTTTGGCTGTCGTTGTAGACCAGACATGTCACTGTTGGTGAAGGTAAGGGCAAGAATGACAGCAACAAAGGGAAAACTTGGAAAAACCCACAGACTACTGAAGCACCCTACCAGTGTGTGTGTGTGTGTGTGTGTGTGTGTGTGTGTGTGCATGTGCCTGTGTGTGCATGTGTGTGCATGTTGTATATATGTTGAATATATACATATGGAGGCTAGAGGTTAACTTTGGGGGGTTTCTGAGTTTTTTTTTTCCAACCTTATTATTTTGAGACAGGTCTCGAACTGAATCAGAAGCTCACTATTACTCAAACCAGGAGTCTGTCCATCTCTACTTCCCCAGGGCTGGGATCACAGAGCTACAACATTGCACCCTGCTTTTTTATATAAGTGCTGGTGATCTAAACTTGGGTCCCCGATCTTGAGTGGCAAGCACTTTATTGCATTAACTACCTCCTCAGCTCTGAAGCCTTTTTCTTTATTAAGTCTCCCCGGTGCTAATAGCCACCTTAGTCTGAATTGTGTTCGGGGACATAATGATAAAATTCCTGCAATGGTAGTGCACTGTGCTAGACAATAAATGAGCTTTCTGCCCAGGGGGCTACTAGTCTCATGTAAGTTCACCAGAACTACCGACCATAGGCTCAGGGAGTTATGATTATATAAGCAAAGAGCATAAAATAATTATAGTTCATGCTGATGGTGCCTTTCTTTTGAAGAGCTGTAAGCCTTCATTAAAGTCTTTCAAGTGACAGTAATGAAATGAAAATAAAGCTTTTCAAGTAAAGCCCTCTGGGTGGTTTTCTCTTCTATTCAGTTTTTTTGGAGGGTTATATGTGTATGTAGCAAATATAATGTAGATATTTACACGACGGCAATTTTTATCCTCTTTAAAGCAATTCCGTATTGCCCAACGTGAAGGTAATTCTTTACTGTCAACTTGGTAGCATATAGAACCACCTGGGAAACAAGTCTTATATGTCTTTGAGGGAATCCTGTAAAATAAGCGACACACACAGCCTTGCCAATATGCTAATAAATAGACCAACAGCCAGTCCAGAAGTGAAGGGTACATAGACACGGTGGGTTTCATAGGTAGTAAGGAATCTAGAAAGGATGATGAGAAACACTTGAAAAAGGTAGGTTATTCTCCATGCATACAGCCACTCTGAGAGGAATCTCTATAGGACCATCCGGGCATTGATTCTTAAGACTCCAGAGATACATGGTCACCGTAAAGTTGAATTCCTCAATGTTAAAAAATGTTCTATAATATATAAGATGGAATATCTGGCCAGGAGACATGAGAGCAGCCTATTAGGTCACTTGTACCATGAGATACCCAGGTAGAAAAGAGTGAAATCCGTGCTAGGGAACCATGGCTTACACACCACACACACATATGTCGTCAGCTTGTGAGTACAGTTGAAGAATTTAACTCACAAGCCATAGATACAATGCTAATGAAATGGTTCAAAAAAATTTAAATTGGCGAATTAGGAAATGTATTTTGAGAGCTAATAGTGCATTTAAAACATAAAATTCAAACTTCCCAGCGCATGTTTGGTTACTTTGTTATAATAATGGGTCTGAGGGCCTAGGGATGGTTGAGAATAACAGCCAAACCAAGGCAATGGATAATCTCACCATTCTATTAACAGAAACTTATTGGCTTTGCTTTGCTAGTCTGCAAAATGAGGATAATAATAGGGAATTATTGTGAAAATTAAATGAGAAAACACATATTATGTCGATGCTTTGACCTACAGGCACACTACAACTATTAGCTGCTGTGACTGACCACTAACATCTCCTAGCCTCTGTGTAATAAATAAGTATGCCACAGGATCTTGATAAAAACTATTTCATTACATGGACCTAGAAAGGATATGTTCTAGAAAGACTTTCTCATACTTAACATAATTTCTTGATCATAATGGACACTTATTGTTGGGACGATACAGCATTCCCAGTTGAACCTTAAATCACAGCAGAAGGAGTAGGCCAATAGAAGAGGCTTACAGAAAAAAAATATTCAAAACATCATTTAAAAGTTGTTAGCAGGGTCTTTTTGTAGAGCACAGAGACCTACCAGCCTCTGTTTATCGGGTTTACAGCACACCTGGCAAACAAGCAACCTCTGTCTAGAGAGTCTTTGTGAAAAATACTTTTTAACACAAAATCGATTCCTCTCTCATAGGATCCATCCCGACCAGAGCTTCCCCTCCTTCCCCTCCTCCTAGCTCCTCCCCACTTCCTTCCTCCCCCAGATGCACTCCTCCTCCATTTCTTCTTCAGAAAAGAGCAGGCTTCCAAGAGACAACAGCTAAACAGGACTAAACATGATACAACATGGCAAGTTAAAATAGTATCAGAAACCCTTTTAAAAAGTCTTAATTAGGTATCAGGGAGATGTGTCCATCACTATAGTACTTGCTGTGTCAGCATGGGCACATGATTTAGACTCTCGGCATCCAAGCAAAATCCAGGTATAACATGTGTTTATAATCTCCGTGCTGGGGAGGTAGAGACAGGCCAAGCTCAGAGTGAGACCTGACCTGAAAAATAAGTGGAGAGTGATTGAGGACGACATTTGCCATTATTCTCTGGCCTCTATCTGTATGCATATGTGCACACACGTGTGAACACACACATACCACAGACACGTAAATCAAAATTGTCAAAGCTATGTGATAGAGTCAGGCTCTTTTGTTGGCAGGCCATATATGGTGCAAAGAGCACAGACCTGGGAATTTCATAAAATGAGAATCTGTCTGCAGAGAGAAATCAAGATTTGTAGGCGTGCCTGATAGTCACTGACCTTGGGTTAGTTGCTCCCTCAGAGCAATGTGTGGGGAAACCGTATAGGCAATGTCTCACAACCAGCAGACTGCCGTCCCTCACCTCTACCATCCAATATTATTGTTAGCATTTAATATATAATGGAAATTAAGATTCACTTAAATAACCACACTGCACTGCAGGTAGCAGATGCCGCCCCTGTCTTGAACTAGTCAATGTTTATTTCCAGCTTCATGTTCATCCATCCTGCACCGTTAATTTGCAGCTCTGCATCTTTGGACACATTCATGATTCTCCGAGCCTCGGGGCTCTGATCCATAGAGCAATGATACTAATGGCACTGTCTTTCGCAGGTGTTTGCAACGACTGCATCAGGTGATACATATGAAGCATTTAGCGTGCGGTTCTCAGAACAGATTAGCTGCTAGCAGAGATGGTAATAACAGCAACAGCAGCAATAATGTTTTAATGTGAGCACCAGTGGCAGGGCCTTACTCAGGCACAGAGGGTTGATGCCAGATACAATTCATTGGGGGAAGTGATCTCTGGGTTCGAGGAGTCTGCGTTATTCAGATGCAAAACCAGACAAGTTCCCATTATCCACACCCATGCCAACGTCTTTTGGCTCTTTTCTGCTCTCTTGGAAGCTACTAACTTGTTTTTTAATTTCACAGGGAAGCATGGAGTGAATGAGGCTTTGAACTTCAGAACAAACTCCCGCTGCTTTCACTGTTCCTGCTAATGGTTGCTTGCCTGAGGTCAGGCATCAGGGACCAAGGGAGAATGCTGTGATATATGCCAGGTGGTGCCAGGTGGGTGGTGGCATGTGATCATTGGATAAAGTCCAAGGTCATCTGTGCCATCTGATTTTAAGCTAACTCTTTTTCTCACTCTCTCGCTGGCGTGGTCGTCTCTGTATAGTAATTGCAATTTTCTGAATGAAATGTTTCATCTGTGCCTTACAGTTTACCTCTTACAATGTGATGTAACACACCTAATGTTTGCCTAAGCACATGTTTCAGCCATTGTCTTTTGGGAAATAACTCAAGGCTCTTCCTTTTGCACAGACTATAGATGTGTGCTGAGTTTATTAGTAACTCACAAGCGTTTCAAAGCTCATGGGCATCTGAGAGGCATTGGAAGAGAAGGTGTGATTATAAGGAACTTCTATCTACCCTGAAAAGAGGAGACAGTAGTTGTCTGTTTTAGGATCTTTCTAGTTACTTTTCAATGACATTTCTATAAAACTTATGAAAGTAATTCCTAAAGGCCACAGGTTATATAATTTTTTTAAAGCCAACAATAAGAAAAAAGAAAAAACCAAAACAAAAAACCATGACCAAGGCAGTTTTCTGCCCTTCTTAGAAACCCGTGAACTAGGAGAAAACGAACAGTCTTCATAGAGTCCAGACTATTTTATCTCCCATCCCTGAGGTTCGTTGTCACAGATACTATGGTCAAAGAGGTAACTTGAATTAGGGTCTGTTGGGTCCAATCTCCAAACTGAAGAACAGGAGTCCCTTTGCAAATGCAACAAGGCAGTTGAAACTCTCCCACATCATTCCCCTGAGGGGTAGAGGCGGGAAGAGCGCAGTCTGTGCTTGTTCCTACAATCCCATTCGGGAAGGATTAGCCTTTACTAGGATGGTTAATCTTGGTTATCAGCATGACTGGGTTGTAAAGAGCCTGGGTGACTAGCGAAGTTCACTTGTGAGTGTCTGTGAAGGTGTTTCACGAGAGAATTGACTAAGGATGAGAGACCCATCCGCGCATGTGCATGGGAGGAGAATAAAAGGAAAGCCTCTGCAATGTCGATTCTCCCTGCGTCACATTTACCATGATGTGTGAGTGGTCCCGCTTCACTGTGCCACCCTCTTTTGTGACAGGCTGAAAACCCCCAGAAACATGATAAAGGAAGTCCTCCCTACTTCAAGTTATTTTGTCGCACCATCAAGAAAGCCACATGCTTCCATAGACACAGAGATTTATTTACCCGAATGGCACCTGCTGATGCATTCTGGGCAGCCAGAGCCTCGGGGCGTGTACGTCATTCTCCAAGGTTTGTTTAGTGCCTCACACATCGCTAAGAACACACAAGAACCAGGCCCATTCTGCTTTCAATATTGTTTCTGCTGAACTTTTCATTCCCCTCACGGTCTTCCTTCCCCAAATTAGCTATTCCTTACGGTGTCCCAGAGAGACAGACCCCTTGAAGGATGAAGGAAAAGAGGTGGCCATTCTTCCTCTCCTCCTCCCTCATCTCCCCGGTTGTCGATTCACTTCTCAGTGATAAATGAGGAGGTGCTTGGCTCCTCTCGTCACCAGAGAAACCGACTCCATCATAATGCACATCAGGGTATGAGGCTACCTTGGCCATTTCTCCTAGAATGCACCTTGGTTGTAGCTGTCTGTACAAATAAAGGAAAGAGCTCAGGGTGGAGCCCAGGGTGAGGAAGATCAATTTGCAGACAAATTAGTATGGCATCTCACTTGGGAAGACAAGCAGGACAGTGTCAGTGAGAAAATGGCCATTGTTTTTCCTGAGCAGGTAGGCCAGACCCCTAGTGCCCTATCAGTTGAAGTGAAAAGCACAGCTTGTTGAAGCAGCTGCCCCCTGCAGACAGCTAGCTCCAAGCATTTGGAAATTGTGCTCTGAGCACAGCCTGCTCTGTCTGGACGCGCTGTAGATATGCCTGGGATTACATAGCTGAAAGGTTTTGTTTGTAAAAAGCAAGTCCCCAACATCTTACCCATTGCATCTAAACTTATGTGGATTTGAATAATTTTCTGGCTTTTAGGGGAAACTTGCACATACTTGAGTCCATGAGGTACCAAGGGCTGTGCAGCATGTTTGTGTATGCTAAGGGTTAGACTTTTATGATAGAATTAAAAAATATTATGGGATTTTATATATATATATACACATACATATATATATATATATATATATATATATATATGGGTATGTGTCATAAATAACATAATAGGATAATGTTTTAATACTAAGATCAATTTTTCTGCCATTTCTAAGTTACGTAAGCCAAAACTCTATCCTGAATTAAGAAAAAACAAACTAAAACTGATCATTTACTGTGACATAATGAGCCAATAACCCATATTTATTCTGGACTTTCCAGATAAATATTGTTATTTTCACCACAATAGGAGCAATACAAGTGCACTCCAACTCTTTAGAAATGTGGCTTATAAGCTGTCAAAACTATCCCTAATCTTTCAAAGTCTCTAAAGACAATGTGCCTTTTTGTACTATCTTGTATCTTCCTTACAACAATTATATTACAAGTTGTATACATCAACATTAAAGGGTTACGTTACCTTCTGCTGTCTTGGGCTCTGGTAGACCCATAAGACACACAGTACTAGGACTTCACAGATAAAGAAAATGCAGATGATGGTGAGTGAGGTAAAATGTAGCTGAAATATTATTTGCCTTATACTGCAAATGTTTGCATTATAATAGACAGAAGAGATTAGTGGACTTAAAAGGCATATATACCTATAGTGCACCTACATAGGCATAGCAGGGTGTTGATTCTTGCATGAACTATTTATTCAGACAATGGCTTAGAAAATTGCAACCTTCTTTGGATCTTGCTTCTTTCTCTGAGCCACCGTCCAAATCCACCTGCTTCAGGGGTTTGTCAGCTCAGTCCCTTCCCCTGACATCCATGCTGAGTGCGTAGCTCAGGCTGGCCCCCAGCATTGCCATCTTTCTACCTCAGACTCTGCGGCAGCAGGGATTGTACTAGACAAGAGTAACTTTTCATATATTTTGATAACAAGTTCTCAATAGCTATCACTATTTTAAAGTCACAATTAGTTTTCTATTTTAAAATAAGTCAGCATTATTTTTAAAGTGGAGGACCCCTTGACAAATTGTTCTGTTAGTTATCAGATGGGAATTTCTACCAGAGATGTCTTGTAATATAAAATGTCAGTATGGTAGCACCATCCCACGAACAACTTTAGATTTGGTTTGCTACCTTGGGTCTCTGAATGCGCAAGGCTGTAAAGGATAAACCGTATGGTTTAATTCAAGGGAAACACTAGTACCTCAGACATGGGTGCAGTTGTTTGCCTTCTAGTCCACTCTTTGGGAAGTCCTTCTGCAGTTTTAGCTTTGGTCACCTTCAGTCACTTATGCCGTGGATTTTAGACATGCAATACAAATCTAGATCCCCATAAAAATGGACTTGACGCTTTCTACCTGAGGGCAACTTGTTTAGTTGTGGTCACTCCACATTCTGCACATGGAGGCCAAAGGACAACTTTAGGGAACTGGCTCTTCCTTTCCTTTCCGCCATGTTTCCTTTCCGCCCTGTGGTGTCCAGGGATCTAGTGCAGGCTTGCACACACGGTGGCATGTTCTTTTACTCACAGGGCCATGTCACTGGCCCTCAATTTAACAAAAGGAGATAAATGGATAGAGATTACCATCTGTAATTGATATTGTCTTGTCTAAGTTTACTCCTCCCTTGTGGGTGGAAATGAGATTCACACTTCACAGATCAACTGTAAGACTGCAAACATTTGAGTGGATTGCAGGCTTGTGAGGCATTTGGCTAGTTCTTGTGATAAGTTAGAGGAGTGTGCCTGTGCAGCACAAAGATCTAAATGATACCATGTGTCTTCCTGGCTGGTCCTTTGGGTTATTCTAAAGAAGATTTTTTTAAGCTGTGTATTCTTTCCTCAGCATCACAGCTAAACCTTAGAAGACTGAGATAAGAAAAAGGGACAAGCTATTATGACCAGAGAGTTCACAGGGCACATTTCCCAAGTAATTATTCTTGCAAGAGCAGAACAAACCCATTTATATAATGGAGTTATGCTAATAAAGAGTATATTAAATTTTCCTGTTGGGAAAATAACTTAGCAATGATGGAAATCTCATCTATATAAAACCAGGCTGTTTGCAAGCAGACTACCAGGGGGAACATCAGTCCTTCCTACCATGTCTTCCTTTATCTATTCCTTTATTGCCTGCAAACACAGCTCTGTCTGCATGGTTTCTGGGGCCACCAAGGGCCTCCTCATTCTATCAGACTGTAATTTATAGGGGATCTGAAAACATTTGTTGGTCACTAATTTAATCAGGTTCTTTTCTTTGATTACATGCAATCCCGACTTTAATTATGTCTCTGTCCCTTATAGTAGTACTAATGCCCAGAGAGTGAAGTAGTCCAGAATGCCACTTGATTGCCATTTCCTTTGAGTAAATTCTCAATTCTGATTTGAATAGAGTAGAATCCTCTAAGGAAGCTGGATTCTGGATTCCGCAGAAAATCCTCTCGTCTCACTGCATGGCCAGGACTAGGGAGAGCAATTCCTTTGGACAATAAGGAGCTATTTACAGTTTTCAATAACTAATTGCCCTACATGTATCTATGACTTGTTTAGTGTGTATGTGTGTGTTTATGTGTGTATGTGTTTGTCCATGCAAATGCTTGGGTATGGTGGTCACAGTGATCCTACTGGTTCTCTATATATCCTGCATCCACCCACCCCCACTTTGAAACAAGGAGTTACCACCTATAGATCATTAAGTAGGTAGACTGCCTGGGTTGTGCTCCTTCCCAGCATGAAGATGATATGTATACAACTGTGCCTTGTCTTTTGTTGTTGTTGTTGTGCTGGTTTTTGTTTTGTTTTCTTTTTAAAAACTTCTGGGGCATAAATGCAAAGTAGGGAGAAGACATGGAAAATTTTTGTTTAATTGGAAGATTATCAAGAGACAGCAAAAGTAACAGAGAGGCCAGGTTCATGATGGCACATGGCTTTAACCCCAGCACTCTGAAGACAGAGGTGGGTAGATTTCTGTGAGTCCAACACTAGTGTGCTCTACACAGGGGTCTCCAAGGTAGTCAAGGACACAGGGGAAATTGTGTATTTACTTTGTATTAAACCAGAGAACAGAAGTAAGCTGTAGCTCTGAGGCTGAACACTTGCTCCGTGTGTGTGTGTGTGTGTGTGTGTGTGTGTGTATGTGTGTGTGTGAGTGTGTGTGTCCCTGAATTCAGTTTTTAGTACTGAATTACTAAGGGAAAGGATAATACCTTTTTGAATGAAATTTTTTCCTACAGTCAGCACCATTAGAGCAGGCAGGGAGTGCGGGATGTGTACTGGTGGAGCTGAACTGAACCTCCAGAAGGAGCGGGAGGTTTAAGAGGCTGGTGTTTGCTTCCTTCAAGGGAAAGGAGCCTGTGAAACTGGCTGTGAGTAGTCACCAACAGGTATTTATTCCACAAATTAAACCTGAGGTTAAACTGATCTCAATGAAAGAGAACATGATTTTAATCATTTTGGACCTTTGTATATCTGTGACAAAACATGGGGCACAAAGGCTGGCTGGTGACTCTATCAAAGAATGAAGAATTCTGTACTTGATTCCAAGAAGATTTCTTATAATACAGAAAGGTCAAGGCTGGCCACACAAAATCAAGACATCTCAATTTAGTACTGCGCTTTACTTTATGTAATGTACAATGCAGAAAATGATTCAGTTTAGAAAGCAGATCTCTAACACGGGAATAAACACAGAACTATCAAGCTCCGTGGATGGAGACAGAGCCCAGCTAAGGAGACTTTGTACTCTGTCTGTGTTAACAGCAGCAACAGGGCTCCTTTTATCAGAGGCCAGAGTAGATGGGGTTCTCTGTCACATGAGAGCAGTGCTGGGTCCGGAGGTGGAGAGGTATTGCAGGAGCCTTGCTATCCTAGAAGAGCAGAAGTCTGAGACTCACAGGCACAATTGGGACACTTCGGCCTTGACCTTCCTTTCTGTACCCACAGTGCTTTGGGCTGAGGTACACATCTTAGCCACAGACTAAGTGCTGCATTGGTCTGGAGTAAAGGTAGTGACTAGGGCTGTGGCCGTCAATTCAAACCCCAGTGCAGATTCAGGTCTCAAAGGAGTTTCCCTATGTAACAATGTCTCTGCTGCAATCACTCTCAAGAAAATTCAGAGTATGCTTGATTTTTATATAATGCAAAGCAGTGAAAGGAGCTCAGAAACACAGGATCTGACTAGTAGTATTTCTGAATTTATCCTGAGGAGGCTATGCAATCTCATATAATAGAAATCACAAGGCTTTTGGCTTTCTAGCCCTGGGAAATATTCTGGCTGCTCTGAGCTCCATTCACTGACCTGTGTATGTGGCTAATGGTATGTATCTCCAGGGGTTGTAGGAATATAAGTAGAAAACTGGCGTCTAACAGGCAAGCAATGGCTGTGCTTAGCACTGCCACCTGGCCAGATCATTCCAAAGAGCTCTGTCTAGTGATTGTTCTCAATGCAGTGGCACGCCATAACAATGAAATATAATCCAATTAGCTCCTGAGGTGCTAATCCTGTAACAACTGGGGATTAAGCTCACACATGTCCCTTGAAAACAAATCTAGGTTTTGAGAAGATTCTAAAAAAAAAAAAAAAAAAAAAAAAAAAGCGAGAAAATAGTTTCTACCTTCAAATTATTTACAATTTCATACGTGGGAGACTATGCAAATGAAAAATGATCTGAAATAATATAGAAGCAAGTACTGGGGTCTGGAGCAGAGCCTGGAAAGTTCCCAAAATCTTACAGGAGGAGGAGGCATGCTGAGGGACCCTTTTGTATTTGCCACATAGTTTATTCCATAGATTTATGTTAACTGGCATCTCCGTCACACAGCTAATGAAGAGTCAGCTTGCCTGTGCTTGAGCTAAGCCATTTTGCAAGAGAATTTAAATTGTTACCCTCAGTAGAAAATATGGAATGTGTGTGAATGTAACCTCTTACTGCATCTTCAGTGACCACTAGCAGAAGGCAGGAGGGAGGCTAGGAAGGAGGGATGGGGGACAGAAAGAAATGCAGAAAGTGCTGTTGTTGGTCACAGTTCCAGCTGCTTTGTCTGGACTGCCCTGCTCAGCAGTTGTGGGTAGAGCCTGATGATACTGCTATGTATTAATTCTATCTTTCAGATCACAGCTTCTCGTAGCCCCTGTTCATTGCTGGGGTGTGCATGGATAATATGGAAAGCTAGAGAGATGCCCGCTGCACCCTCCAGCAAACTGTAAATTAATGCTGGAGACCTCCAGGAAAGACGTGGGCTGGGGGTGGGGAAGGCGGTCCTCTGCTCTCCTCGTGTGGAGTGTGACCCTCACTCCTGGAAAAGCGTTTCTCAGATTTGTTCAGGTCACAAGTGGGATGGAAATGAGCTGCTGGGCTGCCGCTTCACACATCCGGATTTAATAGACTTTTTTCCACTGATAAAAGACCACTAATGAGTTCATTTTCAAGCTATTAAATTGGCTATAATAGCTAGTTCTACTGATGATTGCGCGGAGACCTGCTGGTCACAGTGGGTTTTGTCTCTTTCATTAACTATTTGCTGCCCTGGTGCTGAGATCTAAACAATGCAAGCTGGAAGGGCTGCGTGGGGAGAAGGGACAGCTGCGGGATAACTGTCTCTGCATTTCAGGTTCTTAGGGCTGAGAAGTACTCGCAAGGACCTCAATCTATACATCTGGTTGCTACAACCCCGATTTCTTGTAGAAAGCTCTTGTTTCAAATCAGAGTTTAAGCTGACAAAGACACGATGAGTGTGCATGCTTTCCTAGTTGTGCACACACAAAGATAAATCTTGGGACGTTGTCTGGCCTCAGGTCAGTGGCTACAAAGGAACATCCTTCCACAGGTGCTTCCTCATGTCGACAATTGCAGACGTACGGGGCACCTGTAATCAATACCTTAAATTTCTGTGGGCAGGGCAAGTTGTTCAGTTGAAATGACAATGTTCTTCTGTGAGTCCATAGCCATTACAACACATGCAATTAGCAAAGAGCCTCTCCAGGTGTCTGATTTAAATACACTTCTCTGGTGTTTAAAGTCAAGTAATTAATAGCAGGGCGCTCACAGCACCAGCCTGCCCTTTTCATTACCTGCAGGGCAGGTTTCAGATGGACTCAGCGCGCCTGTTTATTATAATTTTGTTTTTAGGTGTTTAAACAAAGGTGCCCAGAACCCCTCCAGCTTAGGCAGTCACCAGCCAAACTGGATTACTGATTTTTAAAAATCATTATTATTCCTGGGCATTTTCCTCATAAAGACTCTCTTATTATGAGGTGACCAACAGGCCAGGAACATTAAATGTCAGTGATAAACTATAATGTGCTTCTCTTAGTGACGGTGGTTCATCCTAAGAACCAGGTACACGTTGAGGCAACCTCGTGTGGTCAGAGTGTCAGAAATATGGAGGTCATGAACAGGTGGAGTCATCCCTGCTTCTTGAATATCCTTACAAAATGTAGCTGGACTGAGGCCTGGGCATCTCATGGATGCACCTGTGTTCTGCTGCATGTAGGCTCCTGAAAGCTGGTCCCTGGAGAAGGATGCATTGATTGTAAGGGAATGTTTCCTAACACCAAATCTTGAATGTATACATAACTGTAGAATAAAGACACTTAGTTGTCACCTTCTTATATGTCTTTCTTAGACTCAGCTGGAAGGGCTACATTTCTAAATATATTCAGGTGCTGCCAGTTCTTGTTGGCATCTTCTGAAACTAGGCCCCTCAAGCTCTGGTCAGGAGACAGGAGAGGGAGAGAGAGAAGGTGAAAGTGAGGGGAGGGGGAGGGGGAAGGAGAAGGAGGGAGGGAGGGAGAGACAGAGACAGAGAGCTTTTCATTTATAGAGAGAAGCAAGGGAGTAAACTCCATATCTCTTGGCCGCCTTTGACAACGAATATTTACTCATGTTTCCAGAGCCTTCCTCGGTCGGCTTACTTCTTCCTAGTCATCCAGCGTCCATACACCATTGGCATACCCTGCGCTACAGCAGGGACTCTACACAGAGTACGCCCCTGGAGACCAAGGGCTGTTTTGTTTTGGTTTGTTTTGGTTTTTGACTATGTGTTCTTAGGTTCCCATGCCTCAGCAAAAGCAGGGAATCTGCTTTGTCTGTCTGTCCTGTCTACACCTCACTGAGTGCCAGGATTCTGCAGCCGTCCAGTGTCCTCACAATGACAGAAGGGGAAGTTTCAGTAAGCACAACTACTTTCTGGGTAAAACAAGCTGATAGAAAGAAAAGCATTAGGAGGCCAAGTGCCTATAAAAACTGCATAATTTACTTAGGGTCAGAACAAATAGTCTTATTCCTGGTTCTTGTCCAGTGTCTCCTGCTGTGCCCAGCATAAAGGAAGAGCTTGGCTGTGCCCTGGCTCCCTGCGCTGCTCACAACAGCTAACTTCCCTCCCCATAGTGATTGATTTGATTCCTCTCTGGCCCACGACAAGAGCTCTTTTTATTTGTGTCATAGCATTTAATCAAGTCCCCAGAGATACTGTAGGCTCAGGCTTATGACTGTTCTTACCAACGTTAAAGTTGAAAGGATGAAACAGAAACAGTAATCTAGCTATAGCCAAGGAAGGGTAACTTAAGCAGGACTGACCAAATACACACACACACACACACACACACACACACACACACACACACACACACACACACACACACACAGAGAGAGAGAGAGAGAGAGAGAGAGAGAGAGAGATTTGCACAAGCGACACACACATACACATACACATTTATACAGACACACAGCACACATATATACACAGACAAGGATGCATACTACACACACACAAAGACAACACACACATCTGCATAAGCAACATACACATACATACATGCATACAATACACATATACATATACATGGCACACACATACAGAAACACATACACATTACACACACACATAGATACACATGACATACACACAGACACATACACAAACACACACAGAGGGAGGGAGGGAGAGAGACAGACAGACAGACAGACAGACAGACAGAATAGACTCATACAGACAGATGCAGATACAAACATACTGAGGCACCTAGTTAAAGACACCAGTACACAAGCTCTTAGGTACCATCTGAAGCACTTGGGGTTAGAGCCAGCTTGAACTTTGGGGGATGTAATTTGGCCCCCAACCACCCGTAAGACTGAAATAAAAAAAGACTATTGGATTATAGTAATAGGAAACACCTATGGTCCTTATTACCATATCAATGTTAAGAGTTCCCCCCACCCAGAGGCAGACAATAAAATACCTGCAATCTGAGCATAGTGACCAGAGTTTGATTGATCTCCAGAATCTATATAACATAAAGTATGTTTATTATCCTCTGGCTGATGTGTTAGAGACTTCCAGGTACTTGCGACTTACTAGACAGCACCTTAGCCTACTTTCAGGTCATTGAGGTACCCTGTTTCAATAAACAAGGTAGGTAGCTTCTGATGCACAGTACTGGTTTGGCTTTTCACACACACACACACACACATTTTTCTAAAATTGACCCTCTCCCAAATGTGGAAGGCAGAGGCAAGTTGGGGATAGAAACTCTTCTCTATACCACAGACTTTTCCACAGTATGGCTGAGAATTGTCACACATGGGTGATTTTCATAAGTGCATCTCGGAGGTCTGAAGTGAAACTACAGTGTGTTAAAAATATTCACTTCTCTGTCTCTCTGTCTCTGTCTCTGTCTGACTGTCTCTCTCCACCTCTCTGTTTTTCTCTTTCCTTCTTCCTCTCTCCCCTTCCCCCTCTCTATCTCTCCTTCCCCCTCTTTCTCTCCCTCTCAGTATATTGAGTACGAGTTGCTTCTAAATATTGTAATACACAGTTCTTTTCTCAACTTACTCTCAGAACAAATAATTTATGGCAAAAGATGGTAGCAGCATATTTGATTCGAGGGGCGACTTCCTTTGGGACCCGCGGTTGGGATGACACCCTTCCTCTGGCCACTGATTTCCTCTCCGTGTAGCTTTGCTAATCTAAACCTGCATCACTGAAGGTTCTCATTTTCCCAAGGTCCATGAAGAGAACAAGCCTCACCAGGATGGGAGCTGTGCCCCTGTCTCTCCTGTACTACTCTCATCTCTGCAGGATTTTCTACATTTACTTTGTCCTTGGGAACATGTATTGGCCTCCTGTTGACATTCTTAAGACAAGAATGTGACACATACATTAAGCTGAAGGAAAAAAAATGTCTTTAGTGTCATTTCTGCCCAGAAGTGTGGGATTCATTCCAGGTGACCTTAGCTCAAGGTGCCTTGCTGTATTTTTTCAACAAGTTTGTCTGTCTGTCTGTCTGTCTGTCTGTCTGTCTGTGTCTGTGAAATCCATCCTTTCTTTCCAGGAGCAACTCTTGCAGCAATAGAGAACACTGCAGAGGAGCAGTCCTTGGAGTGCCTGGGCATTCCATCATTCTATGGGTAGACTCGCAGCCAGAAGACTGCCTAGCCTAGGGATATGTGGGTGTTTTATGTTCCATTCTCTGTAGAACCAAGAGGGTCATCTTTAATATCACGAGAAATTAAGAACCATGATGTTTCTAAAAGCTGTTACGAATGTTGAGATTTTTTAATCCAACCTAGGGATGGATGTTTTTCTCCTTAGGAACTAAGCCAATTCTCTGTTTTCTGTTTGCTAATTGATGCTCATAGGGTATGTCAGTTATATGGAATAATGGGCTTCGTTATGACATATATGTATGTCATAATAAATATATATATTATTCAGTGTGCTTATATTCACCCAATTACCATACCTTTTTCTTTATCATTCCCACATATTTCTGTCCTGAGTGATCCACTGATCTCTTTGACTGCACTTCTTGGAACTCTTTCCTGTTAGTGAAACTTGGGCTGAATTTAGAGTGGAACCTGGGTTTTACTTTGTTTGATGTTTCATTTTCTTGTGTATTTATTTTCTAACCCATGAAATAATCATGTTTTTACATTTTTAAGTGCTTCCATTTTAAATGTGTTTAGAGATAGTGAGATGGCTAGTTTGGTTATCAACTTGACCATATCTGGACTTAACTAAAACCCAAATAGCTGCATATACTTGTAAGTGACTTTTTCTTAATTAAATTACTTGAAGTTTGAAGATTCACTTTAATCCATCTTTAACTCAGATATATTGAAGTAGGAAGATCTAGTTTTAATCTGGGCCATGCCCTCTTGGCAGCCATATGAAGGATGTGAAAGAAGGTATCTTGCTCTTTTTGCCTGCTTACTCTTGCTGGCAAGTCTATCCCTTCACTGGCAATTACAGCCCGCACCTTTGGAATTCTGGAGATCATAATTCTGAATATCAGCTGAGACATTTCAGCCACATGGTCTGAACTGCAACTGGATTTGGCCATCCTGGGTTAGCTGGACCACAGGCTGTAAGACATTATAATAAGTATCCTTTATGGAGAACCTTAACTAGTATAGATAGCAATATAATGTCTTAGCTTTGCTCCTTGTCCCCAAATATTTTCCATATGACACTGAGGAAAAATTTGATGAGCTCTGCTTTAAACAATGTGGCTATTAGTAGCAGAAATACACTTTAAATTTAAATAAATATCTAGTGTTTTGGATGAAATGTACTGATGTTGACATACGATTAGGCTAGTACTTTCTTAGACCTTAATACCATTGTACAATACTGAGTAAATGATTTTTTCCCAAGTCAATGGACATTACCAAGTGGTAGTCTTGTTGAATGTTTATGGCAGAGGCAAAATAAACTTTACTAGTATATTACAATTTCAAGAGTATTAAAGGAAATAGATGCGAAGTAAGATGATTTATGTGTAGGTTACAATGCAATTTTGGGTTAAGTAAAATAAGCATTAGTTATAACTGAAATATTTTCTTGTCGGTTGAGTATCCTAAGATCCATTCCATAAATATTTTAAAACAAAAACATAAAGAACTGACTTAAAAGCTCAGCTATTGTTAGAGCTTAGCATGTTTGAGAGTTTTGGTTATATGGGCAATGGTGTATACAAACAAAGAATCTTACGTTTCTCTAGTAGAATATCTCTCACATGCATTACCCACTTTATTGTCATGATTAGTTTGATGTAATACAGATGAGACATATTTCAAACCTAAGGATGATCTACAATTTTAATCCAAACTCAAAAGTCTGTGCTAGAAACATTCTGGAGGAATTTGTTAGGATTCCAAGTATTTCAGTGCAGTCACCTAAAACAAAAGTGGCAGTTCAAGCAGGTGTTTGTTTTAATTAATGTTGGTCTGAAGAACTTATTAACACTTTAAGAGTATGCTGGTGTACATATTGTAATGTTATTTGCTCATGGGCTGAAATTTGATGGGTAGTTATCTTTTGGTACACTCTTCAAAGGTAGAGTTGAATAGACTTGTTATTTCTTAGCTGTATTCTACTACTCTGTGATTAGAAATGGTACTTTCATGTTCAAAACTAATAACCAACATATGGTGGCTGCAGAATGCTGTCAGCCCCATGGCATTATACCAAAGAGCAGCAAGCCGGTGGTTAAACATGCTTGCCAATCACGAAGAGGCTCAAGGAGTTTATTTCTTCAGGCTTACAAATTTGATTACTATAGAGTACAAAGCTATTAAAAATATGACCTTTCTAATTTTTTTTATACCTTGGCAAAAAGCCAGGTAATAACTTTGTTTGACTTGGTTAGTATGATAGAGTGCTTATTCAGATGGAAATAAAATGACTTTTCTTTACTGGAAATTATACCTTGAAGTCTAAATGTCCATCACTGATATAACACACAGACAGGCATGTTAATTCAAACCTGAAAGCAGCTGTTAAAGGGGGAAATAGAAGCCTTCCATCTCTGGAGGAAAATGCATATTGATGTTCAGATGTCACCCACTTAAAGTAGTAAAAGGTAACATTTTTGTTTTAGACAAGTAAAGTGAAAAGACTTGATTATACCATATTATCAGAATATAAAAATCGTGCCTTATGATAGCACTAAAACAGAAAGAAACACAGTGTTTTCTCTAACCCACTGTTTTCTCATTGGGAGACATTTGATCTGGGAAAAGTAACCAGAATTTGGACATAACATCCAAAGTCTTAATTTGAACATCTCAAAATAGAGGAAAAAGAGCATTTAAAAAATTATTTCTATAAACAATGATTGATTTTTGAAACTCAGTCTATGAATACTGTTTAATACAGTGGGAAAAAGACATTGGGGCTTGATGACGAAGCTACACATAAGGTGAAGGAAAATAATGTTTTCTTGATGTGGCAGATGTAACACATCCACCACACATAAACAGCTTCGTCTGAGTTCAGGACCATGGACAGATCTCCAGGCCTCATCTGCCCTTGCTAGCCTCTGTCTTCTGAGATGGGAGTGCAACAGATTAGTTAAAGTTATAGGATACTCTCTATATGGGCCACACTCTTTCTTTGATGCCCCCGGCCCTTACCACCCTGTTCTTAGAAAAATAATATTGGCTATCGTAATACACACCTCTAATTCCAGCACTTTGGAGGCAAAGACATGAGGATCTCAGTGAATTTGTGGTCAGTTTGGGCCACATGGTGTTTTCTAGGCTACTCAAGGCTACACAGTAAGACCCTGCCTTAACAACAAACAAATAAATACAAAACAAACAAACAAATGGAAAATTATGAAAACCAAATACAGATAAAAATGTACAAAAGAATATGTGAGTAAATTTAAATAATGAAAAAATAATAAGCCTCATCCAATGACAAGAAAAATTACAACAGTAAAAAAAAGTGATAGAAACTTCTAGAAGTATCAGAATACACATTATACCTGTTTGTCTCACTTTACAGACTCACTCTCCTCTGTTTTGCTCCCTGTGCTTTCCTTTCCAAGATGGCACATTGGGATCAATATGGATAGATCAGAGGACATGTAAAGGTACCATGCCCAGCATGGAGATTATTTCCCTGGGGAAAAATGATAACTTCAGATTTAGTGTCTCTTTGGCTAATCAGCTTGAAGATCCCAAGAACCCTAGGTAGAACAGAAATGAATGCCATTTCTTTCAGAGTTGTGGTGTAACAGTACAAGAAGCCACACTAATCTTCCTACTGTGCTTTCTGTGTGTTCTGCACACCACACCTCTGAGATTGCACAAACATATTACTTGGTGTATGACACATAATGACTGATTACCGGAAAGCGATGTCTCCATGCAACCAGTGCCAGGACTCAACCCTGAAATATCCTTCGTACCACCGTGCTCCTAAACCAAATGACTTGCAATGACAGGCACATGACAACAGTAGAGAGTCATGGAGACTAAGCTCAAGGTTATCTTTTTTTTTCTAGTTCAATGATCTTCATGATAGACATGGAGACAACCCTGGAAGACAACATGGCCACAATTTCTATACATAGTAGGCCAAACCTGTTCCAAGGACAATATTTTAACCCTTGGCAAGAAACAAAACAAAACAAAACAAAACAAAACAAAACAAAACAAAACAAAACAAAAAACCAGGCCATTGCCCTGAACACCACAACTGTTCTGCATGGAGAGTGAGATGTTCCTGCATAGAGAGTAGTGTTGGGGACCTGAGGAAATCACTATAACTCTGATGTCTATTGCATTTGTCAATGGCAACCTGTGCCCCCACACAAAGAGATAGCAAATAGGACTAGGTTCCATGGAAATGAAGATTCAGACTATCTTTACAACTAGTGAGGTAACCCAGTCTCAAAAGAATACCCATGGTATGCATTCACTGATAAGTGGATATTAGCCTAGAATCTTGGCACACCAAAGACACAATCCGCTTACCAAATGATGTCTGACAAGAAGGAAGGAGTGGACACTGGTGCTGAAAAGGATCAAAGCATCAGTGTAGGGGAATACCAGAACAGGTAAGTGGGAAAGGGTGGATGGAGGAATAGGGGGAGGGAAAAGGGCATGTGGGACCTTTGGGGGGAGCGGGAAACCAGAAAAAGGGAAATGAAATGTAAATACAGAATATATCCAATAAAAAATTAAAAAAAAACTAGCAAAGGAGGTGGCAAAACATAAAGGTATTATAGAATCAGCAGTGGGGGAAGCTAAAATTATATACATTTCGGTATCATGACTTGTATTACAAGCAAGGAATGTAGCAGCTGTGTTTAGTCGATACATATTTCCTTCATTTCTCTTGACACCAAATAGGAAAGACACCAATGGTAGTTTGCATCTTGATAGACTGCCTCAGTGGAAGTGTGTCTGAGTTCAAATCTTTAGAAAATTTCTTCCGCCAGGCGGTGGTGGTGCACAACTTTAATCCCAGCACTTGGGAGCCAGAGGCAGGCGGATTTCTGAGTTCGAGGCCAGCCTGGTCTACAGAGTGAGTTCCAGGACAGCCAGGGCTACACAGAGAAACCCTGTCTCAAAAAACCATTTAAAAAAGAAAGAAAATTTCTTCTACTGGTGGAATTTGTCTCTTCCTGTGTTTGTGAGTCCTTGATGCAGGCCACACTGAATGATGGTCAATTGGGCTCATTGCAGTATTACCTGTTCAGATACGCTGTCCCTTGGAAACGACATTTGAACTCTGTCCTACTTGTATTTCTCTTGGTCTCAACTCATGAGCATGGATGCTGCATTTCTGAAGGTGGGGATGAGAGGTCCAGACCTCTTTATCTGCCAGTCTCTGCTGGTAGCGGTATCTCCCACTTAAGAGCATGGCTGCTTTTGAATGACTCTTCTCTCATGCTACAGACTTCTGTGACATAAGAACTCACTTTCTTTTTGGGTTTTACATTCTTGACTAGATTGCTTTCATATTTTCTTCTCCCAATATTATCCATACTTTTGAGGATGTTTCCATTTTAAGTTTTATACTGAGTATTTTGCGGCTTCCACAAAGTGTAGTACCCAAGTTTTAGCAGTTTAAATACTAAATACATTCATGAATCGTATAAGCCTTCTTTAAGTTAGAAAAGATTGATTTATGAAAACTTCCCCACTTAGGATTCTACATTTCTAGCTTCCTTTAAAACCCCACAACCATATTTTAAAAACTGCTTTTAAACAATGAAAACACATCAGTGTTTATAGTGATTGCTGTGAATACATTTATCATTTAGCAGCTTTTAAAACTAGCCCATAACTATAGGAAATGCTGATTTATTTGACGAGAATATCATTTCTCCAAGAAATTTTTATCCCTAAAAAGTAATTTTAAAAACAAGTATCAATGACATTCAGATTTAGATTTAGATTTTATACGATGCTCCCTAGAGTTGAAGGGGAGAGGCGACAGAAGAGTTACAAGAACCAGAACACCAGGAAGTCTGCTGTGAGGCAGTCTCTCCTAGAAATGGCTGAATATACAAGACCAGAAAGGGGGAAATATTGATAGACATGCTAATGAGAAGGGATCTCGTGGGGTTCTCCACCTAGACAAAGAATTATAGGCAACTATTGACTACCAAGGGAAGGAGAATTAACTTCTTTCAGGTGTGAGCCCTTTAGTTGATATCCAATATAAAGTGATCATTGCTGAATCCATAGACATACAAACAACAACAACAACAAAAAGGAGTAAGCAGGCTACACTGATATATCTGTGCATACAGATTAAAGTTTGGAATGATAATAAAAAGAGGCTAGCAATTTGAGAGTGGGGAATAAGGGAAGGGTTGCAGGGAGGGGCTGAATGGGGAAAGGGAGGAAGTCGTGATGTAATTATAATCAAACTTGTAGAAAAATTAAAAAGAAAATGTGTGATGTGCAGATATATGGTTTCTAGATGAATTAAATGGAAACAATAAAGCGTTTATTTTCACAGAGAGATCACTGTGGTGTGATCAAAGACAAGAAGAAAGAAAGCCCTGAAAACAAATTTTAGGCAGGACTTCCAGCAATAAACAGTTGAAGAAACCATCATATCTTTCCCGGGAAGGAAAATATAGAGCTGAAACCACCCCTGACCTCCAGCTTACCGCAGAGCTTTCGCCAGGTATGAACAGCCTATGAGAACTTGCAGCTTTGCGGTGGTGCTTAGTAGTTCATTTTGTTTGGAGTAGTGGATGATTTGAAAAAAAAATCAATGGTGGAATTAAAGTGGCACATCAAATCACTGGAGGAATGATGGATAAAATAAAAGGGAAGGAGACCAAGGGAAAGGAAATGGTAAAATGGTAGATTCAGATCCAGATCCATTAATAATTTCATTACAGATTAATGATACAAACACACAAATAAATATATGGTCAGAGATGTTTGGATGTGATAAAGAATATTTAAGTATAATACATCTATAATCATATGTGCTATAGAAGCAGAGAGAGAAATAGATTGAAATTAAAAGCAATGGTTAAAAAATGCACATCCTATAGAAATCCCAAGCCCAGAAAAGCTTCATTTTGGACTTTACTTATTGATAAACAATTAGGTGGAAAATTAAGTACTTAAACAATTGTATAAACCCATTCAATCTAACTAACATAGACAGACAACAGAGGAAGAGAAAGAAATTTAACAGCATTTATTTAAAACTGATGATTGTGCTCGCTTCGGCAGCACATATACTAAAACTGATGATTATCTGCACAGCAAATGTAATAGTATACACAAGGATTATTAGAACTAATGAGCAATATCACTAAGATCTGTAGGATAGTAGAACACAACTATGTCAACCATATTTTACTGACAACCTGAAAATATGAAGAGGTAAAAACTAGAAAATTATTACAGGTTCAAGTATAAAAATAAAGGATGAAGGGTATCATTAAGAAAAGCAAACCACATCTGTATATTGGACACAGTAAAAAATTACTGTGATAAACTGAAGATTGGAGACATTCTCCATGTTTATTAATTTAAAAACACAATAATCAGCCTGGAGAGCATCAGCCTTTAAGAGTGCTCGCTGCTCATCCATAGGGTCTGGGTTTGATTCCCATCACCCACACGGCAGCTAGTAATTGTCTGCAACTTCAGTTCCAGGAATATGACATCCTCTTCTAGCTTCTGCATGTAGTCACACAGTATCACATAGATACTAATAAAAATAAAATGTAAATGATGGTATGTAAAATTCAAATACCAACATGAAAATTCGTTTGAGTGTTAGTCATTAAGAAAATTCAGATTGAATCACAATGAGGTGCTTATAACTACTAGACTCTTTTAACTAGAGGGACAAAAGACTCCCAGTGTTGGACAGAATATGGAGAGACTTGATTTATAATAATTGTTTGCTTTTGGGAATCTAAAATGGCAGACCTAGTTTGATGAAACAACTTAATAGCTTTTTAAGTAGTTAAACATATACTTGCTGCAGGGCAATCATTTAGTGTTGAGTCTAACAAAGTGACACAGAAATACATTGCAATACAAAAGCATGCATGGAGATGTGCAAAGTAACGTTATTCAACAGGTGGTCTCTACATTGTAGTCATGTAACTAATCCTGTTGTTCTGTCCTAGTGCTGCAAATGCAGGCACCAGGTGTCCAAGGAACTGCTGTATGTCTTCCTGGATGCTGTCAATGTGCCTTGAGATGGTGGCATCCTCCTTGCTATGAAAGCTATAATCACACACTGAACAAGTCTTCATGAAATTATGACAGTTTTCTACCTCTGGAAATAACATTGATTGATATGTTTTTAAGAGACTGACATATGTAACTCTTTATTAAAAATTATTAAATAACTCATAGAAATAAAAAGGCAGCCATATAATTAATAGTTATATACTGTGTGACAGCATAATTATTCATTACCAATATGCAGGAACAAAATGACTGCTAATTTCATCTTCAGAGTCCTTGAAAGTAAAATATAAAATATAAAATGTAATAATACTCTGAAGAGAAGGAAATTTGGAAGAGGACATAGCTTTTGTAATTATTTTAGAGTTTCCTAGGCTAAGTAGGAAAAGGCTAGAGAGGTGACTCAGTTGGCAAAATGTTGACTTTACAAGTATGAAGCATGGAGCCCTGAGTTTGATCACCAATACCCACAGGAAAGCCTGGTATGGTGGTATGCACTTGTAATTCCAATACTGGGAACGTGGTTGGAATCCTGGTACTCACTCCTCCTCCAACCAGCCGAACTTATGAACCTTATGTCCCAGGAAAAGACCCACCTCAAAACACAAGACAGGTACTTGATAAATGACATCCAAGGTTGTCTTCTAGCTTTTATTTGCACATTCAAACACATGGGCATGCAAACACATGTACATATCCACACACAAATGCTCCTAATCACTAAACTATGAATAAGATGTTGTATACTATATTTTTTAGGGAATTGTCTAAAATATTTGTACAATTTGATATAAATAAAAATTAAATACTTGTTTATGGAGAGGTTTCTAACATTTTTATTTACTTTCTTGTTTTGTAGAGGTATCAGGGAATTGAATACAGGGTCTTTGGTGTGCTAAACATGCCATCTACCATTGAGCTACATCCATGGTTAAACACTTATCTTTCTTCAACTGTTGTTTTAGTTAAAGAGTTTTTTTAAAAAGTCTCTGGAAAAACATGAAATTATCTATTTGTTTAGTGTTGGCAAAATGTCTCCATAAATTATTCAGAACTATTGATGAGTCTTAGAATTTAAATCTCAACAGACACTTTTTTGTTAGTTTATTTTCTGTAATATTGAAATAAGTATATTTAGGACAAGGCAGAAGAAGGTCTGCTTTCTAAACACAGCCATTACATCCTAGTGCTTGGACTGAGTCAGATGCCACAATTGCCTCTTTTGTCTTCATTGAAATACATTAGGATATAAAAATTTAAAAAGAAAATATGGAACAATAACCCTTTCGCATGGAGGTGGGGCACCCCAAACCTGGGGCCATAATGAACCAGTTCATAAAGGCTTTGACATTCACCTCTGCACTTTGCTTTGCATTTCTCTTCTTTCCTCTCTTTGGGCTGTGTCCAAGACTCATTGGTACAGGTTTAGAATTTGAGTTTATACTGTGTTGGTTCACAGAATGTTCACTATGTGAACTCCACTTGCCTTTGTCAGAGTTGAGAAACTACTGCTTCTTTAAGGGTTAAGAAGCCACTGGGTTTGGTGTCTATCCCTATAACCCCCAAACTTGGCAGCAGGTCTCCTGTGAGTTCACACCCAGCCTGGTGACATGGCCTAGTGAGTGACATGTCACTTTAGACTACAGAGTGAGATCATGTCTCAAAAGCATAATAGAGAAGTCACACAGAGTTTTTCAACATAATCACATTGGTGTGTGGTGAGCTTAAATTGATGACACAGCTGAAGATTGAAACCTGCCTCTTAGTAACCAGGTGATCATCTAGAATAATAATCTTAAGATAATTGGGCCATAAGACTTACATCAAATTTCTTAACTCTCTTAAGGCCTCCCCTGTATCACTTTCAATCAATCATAATATTCTGTTTTCTTCCTTCACTATTTTTTCTCTCTACCTTTGAATTGATCTAGAGTTTTACTTCTTTATCTTTCCCAACTGCTTATGTCCATTAAGATCCCCCTTTCTTACCTTTCTCCAAGTTCTCATTTGCCTTCTCTTGCCTGAACATCAGTCTTTACCTGACTTAAAATAAAACCTTTATATCTGGCTTGCCATCTTTCCTTTATTATAGTGCACCAGATGTTATCTACATTTAGCCTTCATAGACATTTTTGATAGTGCTGCCTGAGCCATCTCTACCAGTTGTGAATTCTTTATGTAGTCATTGAAATTAATTTAGCTACTGAAGTTGTTGACTATCTGCGCTAGGACATCTAGCTTCATATCAAACTTAGAGTAGTCAACACTTTTTGGTGCTTTGAGGCTATCTAACATATTAGTCCATAAAATTTATCGGTGCCTTAGATAGAGGAGAGGATAGAAGGAAGGTCACCATAGATGACTGCAGATATTCTAGTAACCTGTTATTCTTATGACATATTAAAAAGATCATATTTAGTAGCAACTAGCTGTGAATCAAAATATGAAGGAATAAAGGTAATGTGGAGTATCTGACTGTGATGAAGAATGGAATTATGCCATTTGCTGAAGAATGACAGAACTGAAGCTCACGAAATTAAGAAAGAGGGAAGTGCCTTTTATCCTTGCCTTTCTGCTGTGTTTTGCTGGGGTCCTTCTATAGCTGCACCTTTTATCATTACCTGTACATAAACAATTAAATAATGTAATAACAAATGACCTGGAGTACATCACTGTCTTTTTGGTTTTTTCCTTGGTGTGACTTTCTATGGTTCTTGAAAACATGTTCTTTTTAGCCCAAATAACCAAGTATCTCTCACATACTTCCCAGGTACTGTGTTTCTTTCTCTACTGATAAAGCTTTCTTTCTTTTATCATTCTATTTATCTTTACCTCTCTCTCTCCTTCTCCATTTCCCTCTCTCCCTCTCCCTGTCTCCCTCTCTCTCTCCCTGTCCCCCGTCTCTCCCTCTCTCCTCCTCTCTGCATGTGTGTGTATGTTTATGTGCAGGAGAAAGCATATTTGTGGGCTCATGGGGGCCAGAGAACAATGTTGAGTGCTAATCATCATACACTATCCACTTTATTTTTTGGACAGAGTCTTTTAATTGCCTAGAACCGGTCATGTAGCTGAGCATGGATGGCCAATAAGCACTTACATCTGCATTGCCTGGATTAAAAGTGTGTGTCACCACATCTGGCTTTTGGAATGTAGATTCTGTGAGCTGAGTTCAGTTCTACTGCATGCATAGTCCAGAATCCAGACTGAGCTATCTGCCCTACCCTTGTAGTTACTTCTTGCAATTTGTCACGGAATGTTCAGATGCAAAATTTTCTCTTTTCACTAAGCTAAGATCCTCTAGCAGTGATGATAGCCCCTTGTTAGTCTGGTCCCTAACTTTCAAACTACTTCACTTTATTCCTTACCACCCTATAGATGATAGAAAATTAGCTGGAGTTTATCCATTTGTTATATGAGGAAGAAACATGAGCCTGGAACTGACAAATTTTTACTACATTTAAAATAATGACTAATTTTCATGTTTTTGTATATATTATCAACAGACACTTGAAAGGAGAAAGGATAGTTACTCTTGGCAACATCCCAAGGCACTAGACACCTCCATTAGCAAACACTTTCGAGTTACAGGTTGGAGCTCTGATTCATTCAGATGGGGAGCATATTTACTTTGACTGATGTTTGTAGAGTGTTCAATACCTATATGTTTTCTTGTTAGAAATTCGTTGGAGTGTCACAGAGTGTGGAGTAGTTGAATCTAGTGGGAAGTGGTCAGGAAGAAAGAACATATTGCCACATGTTGCTGTCATCAGCCCCGCATCCCTTATCAGCACCACGGACAGATCAATCACTGTCCTAAATCAGCCAGGCCCTTCCTTTCAGTCTTTTACAAGCTAAGAAACCCAGCAGTGCAATGTAGGCTCTTGTCTGTCACTCTGTAAATAGTCTGGGTCCCGTTTCCTCTCATCTGTGGAGTGATTAGGAGTGTAGGCAGCTGTGAGTGACCAAGATACAGCTATCCTTGTAGAACACTGTTAGTTAAATGCATAAAGGGCTGGGAATAAACTTGAATAAATCTAGCTCTCCATGTTCTACTTCTGCTTTTCTTGGTATGCTTAAAACACGCTTAATACACATATTGGAAAAGACCAAGAGCATCCTCATCAGGGCTTCCTGAAAGCTGAGCATAAATTCTCCTCTCGATGGGTAGTTGCCATGATTAATTGCGTTCTGCCGACATTAGGCTGCGTTATTATCAGCTGCTGGCTGTTCAGCACATGCTAGGCTGTTAATTATTGTTGTGTGGCTCTAAGGAATGTTTTCAAAACATTTTAGAATTCCACCACTGTGATGGCACAGGGAGGAAGTTAATATGCCACTATTCAGCATAAGGAAGATAAACATTTTTTTTTACCATAAAAATAATTTAATTATGGATGTATCTGAATTAATTTTGTTTCAGGAAAGACTTGAGAACTGACAAATTTATAGTATGAAATAGAAAATAAAAAGAGACTACTCTCCTTGGGGCTTCACAATGAACCAAATGAAGATGCTATTACTGAAACAGGGACATTACCTTCAAGAGAGCACACAATAGGAACTGACTCAAGCCGGTCTTTCAAAAGTACTGATCAGCCCAAGAATCCAAGAATGACACATTTTCCTTTCTTGTTCAGGAAGCTCAGATTATTTTATCTGAGGGCTTTGCAGGTTCCTGAATCAGTCCCCTTTCATTTCACAGAGACCACTACAGTCCACAGAAGCCCACCCCACAGACACCCTGGGGAAAGGCCCGGGTTTAGACATGGGGTTTCTGTCTATCACTCTAAATGCTCTTTCTAAAGCAATTTTGAGTTTGTTTTTAGAGTGTGGCTCCTCCGGGAAGGACCACCATGTGCTCATTGTGGCTGGCATTCGTGCTGTTTTTACTTGGATCCTGTTCATTTTCTCCAACATTGTCTTCCGCCATTTGACTCAAGCACAGCTGCCTCCACCCCCGACAGTTACCGCTCATGTCTCAGTCAGGGCATTCTAGTGCTGACCTTTCTGCTCTAGGTATCTGCAAATGCCTCCACGGGGACATCTCCTCCTTTATAGAGCTTCCATGGAGTGACCTACCCCAATATGCAATTCCTCTTTTCTAATTACTTATAGGCTTGGTACCCCAAAGCAGTCTGTTATAAAGCACCAGGTAAGGTTTTTTTTTTGTTGTTGTTGTTTGTTTAATGACTTGCCAGGGAAGACACTGGGAAACACTGTTCATGTCCTTGAACTTGCTAGAAAATCTAAGGTAGCAAATGGACGAGGTAATATGTATTCAGTTTAGGTGTTGTTCATAATTATTCTATGACTTCCCCAGAGACTAGCACAACAAACTTGCTGTGATGGACAATTAATATGAACTGATAAAAGGCATTACCATGAAATATCTACACTGATTACTCAGAGAAGTGACAGAGACACAGACTGTGATGTAGAAGACTCAGGCAGAGAATAGCTCATTTGTGTCACCTCATTCGTGTCTTTTTGCTCCATGTCCCCAAGTTGAGCTTCTGTTTTCCCTTTGCCTCTGTGCTCATCCCAGAGCTTCTACTGCTACATTTAGTTTTTCTCAGGATTTATTTAGCCAAATGATTAGCACTTCAGATAGGATATGTTCTATCAATAGCACCAGGTCTTATTGTTTTATGCTCTTCAATATAGAAGTAAGAGACAATTTTTTCATATATTAACTGATTATTCCAAAAAAGCTACTACCAGCTGGAAATCACTGTAGTTGTGGGGCTTTGCTGAATGTGATGCTTGTGTTCAAGTGAGGGTAAGGGCAGATCACATACATGCAAAGGGAGAAATAACTTCAGTGCGTGACAAATGATACACAACAGGTAGTTTGCTACCTAGCTGTTCCCCACCTTTATATCAGCGTGTTTATGGGAAAGGGCCTAGTGGGTTATTTTAGATACTTTGGGAAATGTTTCATTTGCATATTGATCATAAGAAGCAGCTTTAGTCTGCATACCTATTTAAGTATTCGTGTCTAACTAGCTGCCGGTGACTCTGAGCTGGGTGGTTGAATGAGATGTATTCAATTGCTTCTTTTTTTGACATAGAAATATTAAAGCTGTATTGTGAGACCTTCATGGACCCACAAGCTATATAAATAATGACAGAGGGTTTTTTAAATTAATTCTTAGGGCTTTTAGCTAGGGCAGGCTCCCAGCCAGTTATAGAAACTTAACCTGACTGGCTTATGAGCCAGAGACCCAGCTAGCTCTGTGCCTCTCTGCTCTGCTGCAGTCTGCTCTGTCCCTCTGTGTCTGCTGGTGAACCTCTGGCTTCTGATTTCATCTCCCACAGACTCTTTCCCTTCCTCAAAGTTCCAATCTCCCTTTCTACCTAGCTATTGTCCTTCAGTTATTTATGAACCCAATCAGCAAGTAAGATAGTATGAATGCTTCCAAAATATGAGGATAGCGATGGGCCATAAGAATAACAATACCAAGATCTAGCTATTACTTAGCTCTTTGCCTACAGCAATCAACAACTGACAACACAGAGACACCTTCACACAATGTACCCCAATAGAGCTGTAAGTCACATGTCAGTGCATGCTTCCATTAAGTGATACATTGGAATTCTTTTCTGTGTTGATATTTAAGTTGTGCTGATTAAATTCCACGTGCTATTTATGCTACTTGGAAACACACTTGGAATAGGAGGGATTCCCTTTTCTCACACCCTTGTCTCACACCCAAGTATGTTTATCTCAAGTGTTCACCAAGACTTCCTATTCTGTGTCTGTCTGACCTTTGACTTTGTAACAGGGCCGAAGAAGAAAAGCAAGTAACTATGGACATTGCAGACCTGGTGCCCTTAAGAGCAACAATTTCCAGCAAAAGTCACTATTGTTTAACCCCATGGTATAAAAATGACTGGCATAGGAACAGGAAGACATAAGCTCATCCATGGAGAGAACTCTGTGTTCCGCCAGGGTCTCTTAGTCAGGAACTCAATCATAACTATGTCAATAGGGCTTCCCCAGACATTTCTGAAAGATGCTGCATGTGCCCGATTTGCTCATACAAATAGGTGCTTTGATATCTATATACTGTTTCTCTCTGCTCCTTGTTATTTGTTCATTTGCTTTTGCTTGCTCCATGATTAATAAGCTCACTTATTTAGAACTAAAATTACAGTTATAGTAGCTCATTCTCTGTCCATATGCTCACTTCAGAATTGAGAACTGTGGATATAGTAAGAGGCATTTGTGAACATTAGAGTATTATCCCTTCACTGTTACCATGTTAGCAGAGTGGTAGGAGCATTAATCATGAATCTTCAACTTCACAGAACTAGATGAAATTAATATATGTTAATTACTTGATTATCCAAGAGTCTTGACCCTATGACCCTAACAGCATTTAAGGAAATGCCTACACTTCCATCCTCTGTTATTGTTTTCTTCCTTCTTTCTTCCAATGAGACTTACTAGTATCCACCAGTAATAGCCACTGGAATGTTTTTGGGGACTCAAACTTTCCTTCGAAGGGGGTCCAGGATTAAGAGACTTTTCTTATTTGAAGGCCAACTCAAGTGACTATGTGGTCTTGGACACAGAGCTAGCTGGTCTTGAGCCAGTGCCATATAATCTTTGTAGTGTGCCTTCTTAGAGACTAATAAAGTATGCTTACCGCTAATCTGTAATGAAAAATGACATCCCCCCTTTGTGATGGTGGTGTAGCAAATCCAGTGACTCACGCTTATTAGGCAAGTGCCAAAGCACTAAGGAACATCCATGGTCCCGTCGTTATCATTCTTTGATGCTTAGGATGGACTTCTAACTCCAAGAAGTGAGAGGCAAGTTTTTGGACATCAGGTACAAATGTAGCGAAGGAACATAGACAAACAGTGGAGAGATTGAATAGGTGGAGAGAGAGAGAGAGAGAGAGAGAGAGAGAGAGAGAGAGAGAGAGAGAGAGAGAGAGGAGATGGATATTTGGTATCTTTTGAGCAGATTTTCTCCTCAGATGGCAGTCCACTGAGATATAGTAGTAGGAAAATGTGTTCTCTGTTTGTACATGAAGGAGGATATATAATTCCAAATGTTAACTGGTAAAATAAATTGTTAAGAGTGTAATCAGATGCCTTGAGTGCTTTGGAAATGCAGAAACTCTAAATAACTATTGTTCACTCATGAAAAATTGCCACCTTTGTCTCGAAACTCTTAGGAAGAGGTGCCGCCGGTGAATGCAATCATGGAGAGGCATGCAGTTTTTACAATGCTGCCGTAGAAAGTGACAGTAGTGGAGCTGAAGTACTTTGTAATGAAAGACGAATGAATTTTAAAATTATAATCTGAGAGGCGTGATTACTGTTAGCTAATATCTAAACTATCCCTAGGTCCAAAAAACCAGTGTACATTTAATGTATTAAATGTTCCATGAATGAAAACAGCACAGATCTTATTCACACAGCTGTTCAGATGTCGTTATATTTGCAGGCATACATGTTTGCACACACATGCACACATATACATTTATCGGCCCAGCACATAGAGACACAGTTTGCTAAATAAAGCCAGCAGAGACACTGTTCTAAGTTCTCTGCATATTCATGTTGGCTGGGAACAAAAGTGATTTTAGCTCCACTATTCTTGTAAAACATGAACCCCCTTTCGCTTACTTCCTGCTGCCTCAGTTTCTATCTGAGTTCAGGCAATGTACATACTTAGAAGTTCTTTCTTCCAGCCAGCCCTCCTTTCTATTGAACATATGCTTTTCCTTGTGGATTTTAAGTTATAGTTACTCCAGGCCTAAGTGTCTGGAAACACGTTAGGCAAGTATCACCACACTTTCAGCAACACTTATATACTTAACTTATGGCCATTGTAATATTTCAAATTTCTTAAAGAATTTTATAAGCAAGACACCATTCATATAAACTTTCCAGTGTATATTCTTTATGGGCTGTAAATTATATAGCCCATATGTAATCAAAATACTTTCACTGAATTAAGTTCAAAACCGAAACCCAGTAGTCACTAGCTGTAAGCATAGACATATGCAAATATTCATTAATTAACTAGCTCTAATGAGCTTTGCTCTTATGAGCTTTTCATGAAATTGGTGGCTACTTTCTAAAACTAACCCCTTACCATTTTTCTGTCCTTCTCTCATTCTAGCTCATTCACTTTTGGAACTGAGTGCAGTTAAAACAATCTGCATTCTAGAAGTTAGCTTTCGTGCAAACCATTGAAACTGGGCTTAAGCTTAAGCATTCTCTAGGGACCCATGAATGTTAAAAATATTTGTAAAATTGGAAAGTAAATGATTATTGTCAGGTCTGAGGGGATGCTTCACCCAGCAAATTGCTTGCCTTGCAAACACAAGGACCTGAATTCAAGTCCTGGTACCCAAGTAGTGAAAGCCAGTCTTGGCAGTACCATCTACATGGTTCGGGTAGAGATAGGCTGGTCAGTGAGTCTAGCAGAAAAGGTGACCTCCAGCTTCAGCAAGAGAAACTGACTCAAAAATAAGGCAAAGAGCAACTGAGAAAGGCTCCTGATATCAATATCTAAACTCTACACTGCACACACACACACACACACACACACACACACACACACACACATACACACTCTCTCTCTCACACACAGATACATGCAGACACACAGACACAGGCAGACGCACACAGGGACCTGCAGACACACAGGCACACACAGAGACACACAGAGACACACAGACAAAAACCACACACAGACAAAGACACACAGACAAACACACATGCAGGCACACACAGACACACAGGCACACACAAACACAGACACATTCAGACACACAGACACAGACAAACATATATGCAGACAAACGCAGACTACAAACAGACACAGACATGCAGACACACACACACACACACACAAAGGGAGGGAGGGAGGAAGGAGAGAGAGAGAGAGAGAGAGAGAGAGAGAGAGAGAGAGAGAGAGCATAATGAATGCTAGTTTGTGACATTTTTATAGTTCTAAATTTACCTTACATGTACTAATGCCTTTCACTTCCGTCAGCTTTGGATGCCAAGGTTTAAATATATACATACTTTAAAGAGGTTACTTGAGAATGGTTATATCCATTCATTATTTGAAATATGTTGCTGGGTGAAATGTTTATCAAGTAATTCATTCAATAGAGGTTTTGGAGTTTATGTGCAAAATGCCGTGAATGGACTACTAAATTTGCTATGATAGTCCAGCAGAAAATGATCTCATTGGCATTCGCAGGTGTATATTGACTATAACTTGTGAAATATCTGAGGAATTTCCATCTGAGATAGCTGAGAGATGGGGCCACACTGCTTTGCTTACCGGAAGGTGTTGCCTTCAAATTTTGCCTTAGGTAGGGCCAAGTTCTTCCCAAGGTTTTCTACCTTGTTTGGTAGCTGGTTGGCAATGCTCCTCCCCTGATTCGGAGCATTCCTATGTTGGACATCCTTATGTTCGATTTGAAGCATCCCAAAGTTTTCTCCATCCATTTCTCTATTGGATTCCCTAAACAGAATAAGCTGCATGTTTTCTTGTATATTCAACAGTCGTGGACACTGGGGAGAGGGCATCAATAGAAAAAGAGTTTGCTGAACAAGCACAAAAACTGGTGTCTGGGTCCCCAGAACACAGTTGGATGCTGTGTGAGTATGGTGGATGGACCTTAAGTCCAGCTCTGGAAGACAGATAGAGTTGATCCCTGAAGCGAGCTGGCTAGTGAGACCAGCCATCTCAGTGAGCTCTGGGTTTGACTGGAAGAGTCTACCTCAACAGAATAATGTGGAAGAGCAATCAAATGAGATTCTTAATATAAACCCCAGGTCTGCACACACTTGCCTACATACATTTGCATATGCACCTGCACATAGGCATGCACCCCTATACATTTGCTGGTTTGTACACACATGCACATACACTACACCCATGATCTGTACGTAAAGAAAGGCAAAAAAAAAAAAAAGCATTATTCAGTCACTTTCCATTTTTGTCTGATGAGTGATTCTGATCCCTTTTATCTTCCTCCAAATTTCTCTGTAGGCAAACTGTAGCTTCTCTCTGATCCTGTGTTTTCATCTTTGCACTATCAGTGGTGTTTCTATCAAAGTGCCTCTATTTATCGAAGGGCTTCTTATCTAGAAAACAGAACCATCCAGAGCCTTCTGCAGAGGCGCAAAGGCTGATACAAAGAGGAATCAAGGTGACTGTGTGGTATAAAAACTGCCATGGCAAGGTCCACACATGAACATCAACACAGTCCCTTCCACCTGGCTCTGAGCTCTGTGTGGTGAACAGTCGCCCTTTATCATGTGTTAACTTCTTACGGAATAATGGCTTTGCATCATACAAATGTGCAAAACAGTTCACCAGAAAAAAAAGCAAAAAACAAAACAGAAGAATCAGAGGCAGAGGATAGAGGGACAGCAAGCCTGAAAAGGGAGTCAAAGGTGGCCACAGACTGAGTCAACTTTTTCATATTAAAGGTGTGAAGAAACCCTATGATGGGTGAGTTTCACACATGTGGCATCACGAGAGCCCTCACAGGTAATGTAATTCTTTTTTCTTTCTTTTTTTATTAAATATATTCTTTATTTACATTTCAAATGATTTCCCCCTTTCCTGGTCCCCACCAAAAGTCCCATAAGCTATCTCCCCTCCCCCTGTTCCCCAATCAACTCCCTCTCGCTTCCCTGTCCTGGTATCCCCTACACTGCTGCATCGAGCCTTTCCAAGACGAGGAGTCTCTCCTGCCTTTGATGTCCAAAAAGGCCATCCTCTGCTGCCTATGTGTCTGTAGCCATGGGTAACACCATGTGTACTCTCTGGTTGATGTCTTTGTCCCTGGGAGCTCTGGGAGTAATGGGTGGCTCATATCATTGTTCCTCCTGTGGCACTGCAAACCCCTCCAGCTCCTTGGGTCCTTTCTGTAGCTCTCCCATTGAGGACCCTGTCCTCAGTTATTCTTAATGTCACCCATGATGCCTGGAGGAAAATTTTGAAGATGTATGCTATTTGAACATATTTAGTATGAATTTATACACACACATGTATAGTATTTTTTTAAATTCCAATTTTGTCCATTTTGTTTAGTTTTGACCCTTAAGGGAATACTATTTTATACATGAAAACAATGTTCTATTATGGATATCTGTGGACTATTTAAAGGTTTGAAATTTATCGGAGAACTTCAGTGTCTTCTACAGAAGCAGGTGCACTGCATAGATTGGGATCCTGCCATGGAAGCCACTTACTTTCTTACTTTTACAGGAGCTCATATACCCCAGGCTGTCCGCAGTCTTGCTATGTGGCCGAGCATGACCTTGAACTTCTGGCCCTTTCTAGGTCTACCTCCCAGGGCTGGGATTTCAGCTGTGCACTACCATGCCTTATCTTTCCAGTACTGGGGATCAAACCTACAGCAACTTAAATTCTGGACTAATTCTCTCCTAACTCAGCTACCTCCCCACTCACATTATGGGCTTTTGTTCCTGTGATGGCTATGCTTTTGATATAAGGTACATGGCAGTTTATTTTTCTGCTAGCAGTGATGTAAATCCTATTTATACAGAATCATTGAAATGTGTTACCTTGACAGTTTAGGAACAAGAAAAGATGAGGAGTACCGTTTGTCATGAGTTTTAGTCTTTAATTATGACATTCTTCCTTGATTAGAGTTATAATCACACAGTGCTTTGTATATCTTGATTACTGGTAGAAAATGCAGGCTTAATGAAACTCAGGATACTCTTGAAAAGCAAATATGTTTTCCTGTAGACTGTGAAGATTTTTATAGCTTAAACAATTACCTCAACTTAGAGTGTAGAGTATTCAAATACTTGTACATAAAACAACTCATTTGTCGGATGGGGAGATTTCTCAGTGAGTTAAAGTACTTGCTATGCAAGCACAGGGAACCAGAATCCAGATCCTGGAACCGACATAAAAGTCACGTGTGTTAGCATCCATTTGCAATCCCCGTGAACTTGCTGACTGGTCAGTCTAATCATAGCGGCAATCTTTGACTTCAGAGAAGGATACACAGGAATCTAATGAGAAAACTAATACTCATCAAAAACTGGAAGTTATCATAAGCTGGATGGCATGGAGCAATACCAGCATTCAGGAGAAAGAGCCAGGACTGCAGCAAGTTTGGAGTCTAGCCTAAGTCTACATAGTAAGTTCCAAACAACTCCGAGCTATAGTGTAAGGTCCTCTTTGATTATTGTGTTGATTTGGGCGAGAATGGCCTTTACAGGCTCCTGAACTCAAATCTTGGTGGCCAGTTGGTGTTAGGAAGGATTAGGAGGTGTGGTCTGGTTGGGGCAGAGGCAACTGAGATTGGCTCAGGTTTCAAAAAACCCATGCCATTTCTAGTATACCTCTCTGCCTTTTTGAGCACCAAGTTGTGGACTCTTACTTAGCATTCCTACGGCCATGCCTTTGCTGTGCCATCATGGTCTCTAACCCTCTACACCCATACAGTCAATTAAATACTGTCTTTTATAAGTTTTTTGATCATAATGTTTTATAACAGCAGTAGAGAAGAAAATAAGACAGTGATCAAAATGTTTTCCAAACACTTCATTGTCCACGAGTAAAGGGAATTTAAATTTTATTCTATTCTTAAGTGGCATTTTTATAGGGTTATATATAAAACAATTGTCCTCAATAATTTGCTTCCTCAATAAGCTGTCCTATGGGTGGTTTCTGATTTTAAGGCAAGGAGGGCTCCTACTGCTCCCCAGTATTTCATGATGCCCCTTTTTTCTTGCTTCCATAAAGAAATTTGCATCAGAAATTCCAGGTAGAAAAGTAGAAATAAACTTGGCAAACTCCTTTGTTTGACATGGGAAACGGCGAGTGTTTCTATGTGAGCACAGAGAGTTAAAGCTGCTTCCGGCATCAGAGGAGGACTGAGGACCTGGGGGCAATCACGACCGTTGGGTGACCGGAAGAAAACGGAGAAGGCCGACTTTCAGCCTGGAGGAAACTTTCTAACAACGGAATGTCGCATTTCCAAATCTCATTCATTGCCATGATAGTTCTTGAATTACCTTGTCAAATCCAACAGCCAATATAAATGAAGCAACCTTTAATCACGCTGGGAGAGGCGAGGACAGATGTAGATATTACACTTCAATATAGGGAAATAGTCTCAAAATATCATTAACTTTTGAATTAACAATGAGCCCTGATTGTTTGAAAAAAAGATGACACATTTCCCCATTTAGACTATGGGACGAGAAGTTAATTTAAATGCTTAGAGTACATATATTTGACTAACTTGGTGTCAAATAAATCTTTCAGCACTAATACAAAAGTGGCATTTATAAAAGCTATATTGAATGCAGCTAAAGGCAAGCTTTACTCAGCTGAGACCGTATGAAGAACCGTCCCACTGCTTTGCTTTCACTAGGCTTATATTTTCAGGTCAGGTGGAGTACATAATATAATTCCAAATTATTATTTATTGAGTATCAGTTACCGATGAAATGGTTCTCTTTGCATCACATATAGTGATTTTTTTTTTGTAATTTCCCACACCAGCCTTCTGAGGCAGATCATTTTCTTTTTATTTTCTAGGCAAGGAGATCAATGTTCAGGATTCATCTAAGGTCATATATCTAATGAGCTCTGCATCCTGTTGCAACCACCCTTGTTAGTACATTTATGGGATAACAATCAGATCTGCTCTAGGAAGGAGAAAGAAATCTTCCACTCATACTTCATTTTCTATTGGCTTAATATTATGTGTAATGTACTTGGACATCCCTAATTCATTCATCCACCTTATAGGTCATACGTCTCCCCTCCCACCATCAAACTGAAGTAGAGGGGACTGAGCAGACTTTCCCATCACTCAGTTGCCAGTGGAGAGGAAACTGCCTCTTTGGAAGTCGTAGTTTGAGACTATCTTGGTTATTACCTTTCCTGATACAGGGTGATTGTAGCTGGAGTAGAAACAAGACAAAATATTACTCAGCCTTGTTATAAAAGTCGAAGTTGGGGGGAACCCTGGTCCAGTGAAGAATGCTTGCTTATCCTCTGTGTACAAAATCCCTCAGGCCTTTGGCTCAGTTTTCTGCTTTCTTGGCAATTAATTGGCCTCTAAGCTTGCTCAGTGCCCACAGCCTTCAAGAAAGTCCCGGGGCCCCAGTAAACACGCACTGCACCCAGCCTCTCCTTCAGGTCTGAAATTCTGAACTATCCAAAACAGTATCCTGAGCCACATTTGTTACACACTCCTGCAAAGGAAGCACTTGTTACATGCCTGACTTCTACCAGTGCTGGTTACCACGAGACATTCAGGGGGCTTGGACTGAGCCCCAACTCACAGCTGACTTTGTTACACGCAGAGTAAAACTTCAGATCTTAAAGTGGTTTTTCGTCCTTTTATTGAAAATAGACTCTCTTCTCATACAATATATCCTGATTATAGTTTCTCCTCCCTCTGCTCTTCCCAGTGCCCCTCCCCTCCTATCCCAGCTGCCGCCTTCCTTCTTTCCCCTCCCCTCTGGAACCACTCCCTTCCTGCCTTCTCACTGAACTGTTCAGGACAGCATCGGTGCTGGGAAACTTATCACCTCTGTCTCTCACATGTTTCCAGCACTGCCCGAACATTGTCCCTTAGAGGAAATTCGCTTCAACAGCCCTATTTGCATTGGGTGCTCATAGTCTTCTTAGAAGGAAGATGTTAAATTTAAACTCCTTCCTAACTGCTCAGTCTTTAATGTGGACAGGTTGGAAAGGAGGAGAGAGAATATTATTTTCTCTTGCAGCATGACAATTGCTCGTGACGTTTAAAAGAAAGTGGGTAGAAAGTGACAAATGAGCAAAAAGCAATTTCACCTCTCAGGGAAGGCTAAAAGCAAGTGTGAGTTAACACAGTCAAGGGGCCCAAGTCTTCCATTTACATTTTGACTTGAAATATGAGAGGAAAAAAACACAATCAAGAGATTAAAAACAATAAAAAACAGTGGATGCTCTAAACTCAATACATAATTTGAGCCAACTATCTTATACACTTTATAGATAACAGACTAATCTACAGTAAGTTTTGCTATTTCCTGAGATATTTATAGAGCTTAAGATATGCCTGATACATGTGTGTGTGTGTGTGTGTGTGTGTGTGTGTGTGTGTGTGTGTTTTACTACCAATACATTTATTGGACATTAAGTGACACTGTATATCATAAGAAAAATATTTGCTCTCCTTATTGTCATCTGGAAAAAATGTATTTCTGATAAAATGGCATTTTAAAAGAAGACTCATGACAGATAATAAATTTTAGTCAAAAGAAATTTCTGAACGAGACAGGATGGTGGTCATAATCCCCACCAACACAGCTGTAGCTATCCTGTATTCCTGCCCCTGGTAAAATAGCAAGACTCCCAAAACTGCTCTTATCTAAAGGTTTTGAATGCCACAAACCAAGGGAAGTCAGTTGCAAGAGAAAAGTGTAATCAGTGCTGTCCTCTATTAGTCAATACAGCTAATATATAAAATTAGTTAAACCCATTTATTTATGACAAGTCACAAATAATTAGTTAAACAAAAATGCATGCACTTATCATGGAAACCGTGAGTACCCAATTCTAGATCTTGAGACATTATTTGAAATTAAATATAAAATAGTACAACAGAACTTTTAGGTATTTCCATTTAAATTTGGAATTGGCAAGAAATGAAATATCCCCCCAAAGCGTTATTAAAGCTTTTTGATAAACTCCCCTTGTGCCAACAGTCTAAAATGGGTTTTTTTCCAATTTGCCATGCTGTTTTTCAATTGAGTCCAGTTGAATTCAGCTGCTTATTGAAATTTCAACAATGAAGTGAACAGTCGTCTGACACTGGGTCTAGACCCACACAGACTATTGTTTAAACTGCACTGTATTTTTAAGAGGCAATAGTCTATATTTAAGTCTGGATCCTAAGAGTCACTGAGGGTGTTCGCTGAAGTTACTTACCTGAACATAAAGGAACTGCAAAAGATAGCATTTTAGGGTTCAGATGACTACATTTTCCCCGTATCTCTCTTATGACAGAGATTCGAGGCAGAATGGCCTGTCAGCCACCTCTGTGTTCTGTTAACCAATCGCCAACTCAGTTGCTCCTCTGCCTCCTCAGGGCTAACATTTCTAAACAAATGCTTTCCAATTGCAAGTAATTTGTATGTCTCCCCATAACAAATAAATCAGAATGGAGATCTAACAGTCTACATATTCACACATACTTAAATACATACAGTAGTAGAGAAAAGAAAATCTTGCTAATTCTTAATGAAATGAAGAAATTTTTCGATGCAAAGTCCTTACACATGGAAATTAGACATCTAAAGACAGGGAACTTGCCATTTTATTCTGAGCCACATTCATTCATACCACACATGACCACTGTTATTTTTACCATTTGTTGGATTCTCCAGGTTAGAAAACTTAGAGCCATTCACAGATCAGGGTCACCTGCAGGGTGGTTCAGGGCGTAGGTCGGGAGACATGGTGAGAAGTTCCTAGCTTTTAATCCTTCCATACAGACAGGCAATCAAAATCTTATCAAAGAGTGACTCCAGTCTCAACAATGACGAGAAAGCGGTCAAATGAGTTAGGGAAGGGAGGCCGCACCCATCAGAGAGGGTAAGAGATACTTCATTCCAGCTGCAAGTGCAATTAGAGTCTCGGGCAGCTCGGTGCGTATTTTTATTATTTTGACCCTTTTCTCTTGTTATCTTGTTCCAAATCTCACTGTGTGTGTGTGTGTGTGTGTGTGTGTGTGTGTGTGTGTGTGCGCGTGTGTTCCTCAAACAGGTGTACTAGCATATTTGCTGCCGCTGCAGAAAACCAATCAGAGGTATCTGAACCTGATTCTAACAATGTCTTTGAAACCTTGGGAGTGATCACTCTATGTGGGTAGCTAGTGGACTCACCTGCCCTCACTCCAGACCTGATGCTGTGGCAGATCAGCAGATGCAGATGTGGCAAGTTTTTCTCGCCGTCTCCTTCATTGTAAGCGTGTTTATCACCGAACAGCAGCATGGCTCAGTCAATCATCTTTGACTCAGGATAAATAAATATTCAAGGCTATCGCAAAGGCAGGGGTAGATACAGCTAACACAGGGAGATGGGTCTTTCCCTCCGCCATTTATATGAGCAAGGGAGAGATGATCAAACTCCCTGTGTCAACTGTCAAAGAGCTCAAGAATAATTTTTAAACGCAGGACATATTTCTCCAGGGCTTTGGTGTTTTCTGCCTCTGGCTGCCGCCACCTTCACTAGTGTGCCAAGCTGTGGCAGCACTGATTTACTTCTCTAGAAGCAGTACTCCATCAATGTCCCCAAGCTGCCACTGCCACCAAGCTCTCCTTGTCCCCGGGCATCTTGCTTACAGAAGGAAATTATTCACTTGCTTGTACGCTACATGCAAAACAAACTATTTTTAGGTGTTTACATCTATCACCTCATTTTCCCATCAGGGCGGGGTTGTGGACTGTGGAGAAGGACAAAGGAGTGGGAGAGTGTTTGAGTGTTACCTTAAAAAAAAAAGGAAAGAAAAGAAAAAAGAGTCTGGAGCCTGTTGACACAGGTTATCATAGGCAGTGACAGAAATGTCCCAGCGGCTGCCACGAGAGCTCTGTCCTGTCCTGCCGGGAGCAATGCGAAGCGGACAGTGGGTGATGGTGACGACACACATCTTTTTCTTTTCTCCTCCACAGAGGCTGGGTAGAGTTCCTGCTTAGGGATTCATCTGACTTTCAGAATGGGACAAAGCCTCTTAAATTACTTTTCTGATGGACTTAATTAAATGCGCAGGTATCAGAATCCTGGTTTTCACTTTTTGAGGCTTTGATCATTCTCATTTTGTTTAGTTCATGTTTACATTTTGGAAATGAGATTTTCTTTACACATAATACTGCATATGGTACCTGTTCAGGTATGGCTTGCTGATGCTAGTTTCCTTGATGTGTCTGTGTTTTGCTGTTATTTTGTGTGTGTGTGTGTGTGTTTGTGTGTTTTGTTTTGTGTGTGTACTGTTGATGTGTTTGTTTGCTTGTTTGTTTGTTTTGTGTGTATGTTCATTTGTAGGCCAGAGGTCAACACTGAGTACCTTCCTCTGTCTTTCGACAGTTTATCAGGATCTCTCAATGAACACAGAGTTCACTAATTTCACTAGACAACCTCGGCAACAAACTCCAGGGATTCTCCCCAGTCTTGGGTCTGTATGTGTGTCTTGCTGCACTTGACATTTTGTGTTAGTATCAGGGATCTGAATTCAGTTCTCCATACCTGCATGGTAACGTGCCTGATTGATTGACTAAGCTCTCTCCCCAGGCTTGGTAATACAAATTTTCAAAATTATTTCCTAAAGTACATAATACACTTACAAAACCACAGAAAGAAAATATTGAGGCAAAATATAGAATGCCAGTGCCTGGTTGAATGTATTCTCCATATGAGTACTGGATGTAACAGAAGTAGATATTTGAAAAAAAAAACCCATAACATTGAAATCTGTATTCAGAGAGGACAGTAGCAGGTGCTTAGGTACTTTGAAGGCGGGGAAGAAAGTGTGTATTCCTGTCATAGGGGATGTAGCGTGATGCCGGAACCAAGCGTCTGAGAACTTACAAAGCTAAAATTGAGTTGCTAATAGGTGGGATGACTCAGTTTTAAATTGCCACACTGCCGTTTTCAGTCATGTTTCAGAATGATGGACAGAACCAGTTCTGAAGCCTCAGACGAGGCAGAACCAATAGGTAATGGTCCAGTATGCCTGTACTGACGGAGAAGTGGACCCAGGCAAGAGACCCATGCAGACCAATAGAATGTGTACCTACATGAAGTTCAGGGGATTCAAACCGCCCAGTCAGAGCAGCTGATTACCGTGGAGGCTGGGAAGAGGCCTCAGATGTAAAAGCATTTGCCTCACAGGCCTGAGGACCTGAGTTCAGATACTTATCACCCCTATAAAAAGCCAGGCAAGAAAGCTTACATATTTGATTCCACTGCAGCAGAGGCAGAGACAGGAGCATCACAGGACTTGCTGCTCAGCCAGTTCATGCAATCAGTAAGCTCCAGTTTAAGTGAGAGAGCCTTTCTTCAAAATTAAGGGAGAGGGAGGATAATGAAAACACTCAGTGCTGACTTCTGGCCTCTGCAAACAGGCACGAATGTCCACATGCAACAGCATACATACACAAACATTCATTCTCTCTCTCTCTCTGTCTCTCTGTCTCTGTCTCTGTCTCTCTCTCTCTCTCTCTCTCTCTCTCTCTCTCTCTCTCACACACACACACACACACACACACACACACACACACACACATTATATGCAGTAGGGTGAACTGCATTATAGTTGTGCTCTGGAATATAATGCACACGAAGAGTCAGATGCTTGAAGACGAAACTGGTGGTTTATGTATGCAAGCTAGTTCCAAGATCCTTGCTTCTCGCCCAGTCTTCCCAGGCCTGCCCTTGCTACCATTTGCCTCTGAGCCTCAGCAGTAGCCTGCTTCAGCCTTGCTGTGATCCAGTGCTGCTCATCTCTCCTTTCCTTGCTCCACGCCAGTGATTTTAATGCTCGCATTCCAATGCCCTGTATATTTTGTTTGAAATGCTCTCACAGACCTCACCCCTTCCTCATTTATCAAGACTTATTCACTCATAAATTCAGCCTCTGAGATGTGCAAGGTGCTTTGTGAGACGCGCTCCATCCTGGTCTCTGCCCAGCTTATCATTTGACAGGACAAGCTGGCAGACACTGAAAAATAAGGATAATTATTTGTCAATAACAGTGAGGTTGAGGAAGTGTGCCATGTGGCTGGTGCCGAGCCTAATGGCAGGGTGACTGGGAAGGGTCCTGGAGGACAAACTATATATGTTTGTAGTGTGAGGGAGAGTACGGGACAGCTGAGGCCAACTTAAAACCACGAGATTTCTACTGGACTAGAAGTGGGTTGATTGCTAAGGCTTGTGTGCTCTGAAAAGCAGAGGTCCTCTGGCTTTAGAATAGCTGATACGCAGAGCATGTGCCTAGAACAGGCAAATCTGAGTTTTGATTCCCAGCACCAAATATTAAGAAACAATAATAAGAATGATAATGATGATGAAAATGATGAGTGCCAGGAGTGCTCGTAGTAGTTTTCCTTTCTGTGTTTGTCAGCCATGTTACCTTCCATCCAATGCAGTAGACCAACTGAAGCCTGTACTATACACATCAGAGGAGTCTTTTTTGAGTCATATTCTTAGAATGTGTGTTGTAGAATTCTTTAAATCCACAAAAAATATTGTTAGTTTTGTTTCATACCAAGGAAAAGTCATTTAAAGAAAAGCTCCTAAAGGCCGGGAATCTGAACTCCTAAAGGCATTTTAGTGACACTTCTGAAACTGGGATGGTGACTTCTGATTTGACTGATTTGACTGACAGGTGAATTCAGCATGTCTCCAATGTGATCACATAAAGCCACTGTGTTGTCTGGAATTGCAGTAAAATGCAAATAGTCCATCACAGTGGATACAGTGCCCTGGGATCAATTCCTAGAGAAGCCCTTTGGCTCTTGAGCTTGGATTGATTACCAGTTTTAACTTTTGACAATCTATATTTCCAACACTACTCAGTGTTTCCCCTTCCGTTTGGTCTGTTTCAGTGTTCAGAAGATGGAAGACATTTTCACAGCATTGCTAAATTGGATAAAGGTCTCCACGCTATGCTAAGCTGCTCCTGTGCTCATCCAGCGCTCAGCTGCGTGCACTCCCAGATTTACCTCTGCCATGGTATCTACACTTTGAAAGAGCAAGCAGCAGAAAAATATTCTCAAAACAAGAAATGCACATACTAGTGATGAACATTAGTAAGAGAACTGAAAAATCTCAAAAACTTGAAGGAGAATAAATTTCACAAGAAAAAATTTCCCATAACTCACCACTACCATGAGTTGCAGTTACTTGTAATATCTGTTGAAGCTCCTGGTTGTTTTTAAGGCAGAATATAAAAACATAAATAACTGAAGAAACTCTCAGCAAGAAAAATGAGCAGTCTGAGATGTTTTCATTTTGATGTGCTTTTAAAAAGAGATATTAAAAATAGAAAGTATTTCTAGAGTTCTTTGTAGGAATTCTATGGGAAATAGACACAAGGCTTATGATGTTGCTTCTATCTTGGTCCCAAATCTTATCTCTATCCCCATCTCCACTCATATTTACATCACCATCATTTCCATCCTCATGCCCAATCTCAACCCAATCCCCATTTCCCTTCTCATCCTCATCTCCAACCATCCACATCTCAATCTTCATCCCCATCCTCACCACTATCTCCCCTCTGCTCTCCCTCCTCTCTCTACCTACTTTCATGACTATCTCTCTCTATTTGTCCCTCTGTGCGATTTATTTATATAGGTTGTATCAGAAACAATATGCTATATTCCTGACAGCATTGAGCTGGTGTAAGAATTCTAAATCTACAATACATATCGTTCCAAATAGATAGATATGTACATAGAAGAATCACAGAGAAATTCAACAAACTGGATTTCAGGACATGTCGATATGTTAGCAGGAAGCTTAGAAATCTGAAAAAAGAAAAAACCCTATTTTTATAGTGTTGAAAAGCTTCTCATTTTTTATAAAGCATAGCATTTCTCCAGCCTTTTGAGCTTCTGAAGATTATTATATGAAGTTTGTACTGACTGTGTCCCAGACTCTCTGCTTTGCTTCTCAAAATAATTCATCTTCTTCAGTAACACTGTCTTCAAAGTGGATTTATTTCTAACCCTTTCACACATAGCCAGGCACAAAGTGAGGCTTTAACTTGACGTTGCCAGTCACAGGGCAGGAAGTACAGCAAGCTTTATCATCAACCATCAAGCATCCTCAGGATGGAATTAATGAAAATGGATCGGATCTACAGTCACGTTAGAGTGCCGGAGCAAGTTTAACCCAGAGTATTTGGTAAGTGATTTCCTTTACTAGTGCCACAGTTTTACAGAATGAACCACATTTTAAAAAATTCATTGTTCAGGTATGTTTGTATGTATGTGGAGAAGGAAGGTGCACTCACGGTGCATGTAGAGTTCAGAAGACGACTTGTAGGAGTCAAATAATATCTCTTTCCATTATGTACACCCCACGAATCAAAGTCAGATCATGTGACAAATATCTTTACCTAGTGAACCATCACGTTAGCCTCCACGTTTTCTTCGGAATCAGCTTTGTATTCTCTTTTCTTGTGTAGCTTTAGAAAATAAGCACGTGCCTAAGAATTGGTCCATGTTCATGTCCCATCGAGAGATCTGGACCACCAATGTAACTCGTCATTCACACCACCTCTTCTACTGGTTTAGCTGTTTCCCCTCCTGAGTGCACTGTCAGAAGCTAAGCCTATAGTTCCACTAACAGATCTTAGTATTTGTGAGTGTGAGCTTGCAGCAGCACAAGTGATGACTAATTAACAAGCGATTTTCCTATTCCATTTATTTTAAAGCTACCTTCTGTGCACGGAGCCATCGAGTTAGCACAGCAGCCTTGTGGCAGCCACTGTTGTGATTCTCTGATTTAGCAGAGGGAACCAGGAGTCAGGGGATCACAGAATCTGTGCACTACTGATTGCTTGTGAGAAGTAGCACTCTTAACTACTGAGCCATTTCTCCTTTCTTTTAATTTCTTTAGTGTCTTAAGTGTTTAGGCATACAAAACAAAATTTAATTTGTCAGTTGCCTTGGAAGTACCCACACTTTAACCTGAGCAGGTGGCTAAGATAGGCTGTTAAAGATTCCGGGTTTGGTAGGAGTTTCCTCCTTAGGTCAGTGTGGGTATGCCTCAGCAGAAACTACTGATAGTTGTGGATTCCACCTGAGTCCAATTCCTGGTCCATTCACTGACTCACTTTGCCACTGGCTTCTGTAATACCATTTCCATGCCATACCGATTTGTGCAGGCAGGGAAAAAAGTTCTCAACTTCTAACGTTCTTCAGTTAGTGGTGTACACTTAATTATTCCCAAGGCGATTTCTGAAAACATGTCCCAAGTGAAGGGTGATGGTTGGGAAGTCTGGCTTTTGTGATTGCACCAGGGCTAGCTGCTCATGTTGTCTTGTACCTTTGCAAAATCTACAACTGTTGAGAATGGAGAGAGCAGTATGTGCCCAACCCATCTGATGCATCTGCAATGCAACCACTCTTTATGACTGCTAGACAGTGTCCCCTGGACATTTGCAAGTAGATTAGTGTGTGAAGTCTCAACAATAAGGTTGTCAAAACAAAGACTGTCATAATGGCAATATTGTTGATATCCCAATATGGATGTGGGGAAATCCACATGGTCCTACTCCAGGATGAAGAGCTACAGGTCATCAATGGCTTCTGGAAAAGGGAGAATCAGTTTTCTCCCATCTAAGCTTCCACATAGTTGTCCAAGTCTAAGCGGTCAGTCCTGGACACATGTACATATTTGCAATAGTCAATGGATTTGGTATGTTTTATACACATGTACCTTTAGATATGCATGTACTATATATGCAACAATACTAATTGAAGAAGAGATTAGAGAGAATTTGCTAGGGGAGGGAGAAGTAGGAATGGTATAGATGCAGTGCTCATATATGAAGTGCTTAAAAATACTACTACAAATCTTATCAATATAATTACAAACTCTTTCTGAAGATCTTTAAAGTCACCCCATCGTATGTGCCACAGCTATTGGTTTCTGCACAGAATGGAGCCATGAATACTGGGATAGTTGCCTTGGGACCCCCAAACCCCCACCATCTTTCCCCTTGAAACATAAAGTTCAATGATAATTCTTCAAAGAGAGATTTACAGGGCAGTTTGTTTATTTATTTTGAGGGGCATCCCTGAGTGTTTCTAGAAGCTACTCAACCTCGGTCTATGTCACTTAAAGATGAAAAAAATGCTGGCTTTGCAATGGGAGCCTGCTGATACTCTGGCTAAGTCTGCATCCACATTATGAGATGATAAACATGCTTTGATGAGATATTTGACCAGGTATGCACTTTAAGAGTGGTGTGAGAGAAGACTACAAAGGTACAGAGAAGAATGAGGACACAGCCACAAGGTAAGCAGATTTGAACAACAGATAAAAAAAACCAAACAAACCAAAACCTCACATGAGATTAATCTTTTCTTTGCGGAACTCATAGAACTATTAGATCTTAGTGTCAGATGCTAATCTAAATACATCAGAAATCAATGGTTGGTCCATAGACGGTTTAATTTAAGTTTTCTCTTATAATGATTGCCAAAGGACCTCACTCACCTCAAACATCAGCAGTCTTTCATGATGTGAAATTTCAATTCTCTGTTTACTTGCTGTGGTGTGTTATTGTAGAGGTAGTGTGGATGAAGGCCTGACATTTAATGTCATACTTGAAAAAGATGTATGTCCCTTGTTTCCTTAGGCACCTGATGTCTTTTGTTGGCTGAGAGCAGAACAGTCACTGTCAAAGGCTAGAACACCACAATGACTTAACTATGCAAGATGGAAAACTCTTTCTCCTGGGATGGCTGACAGCAGTCTCTGGGTGACTTTGAGAAGGTCTGCCTTACCTTGTTGAGGTGGGCTCAAGGATCTCGAGAATCGCCTGTAATTTCTTCTGCACCAAGGTGACCCACAAAATGTCTCAGGTGTTATCTGTCCCCTCATGAAACAGTCAGCACTACCCCTGCCTGGCTTTAGGGCTGTGAGTGTGCCAGTCATTGGCCACAGAATGACAAATTACATCCCTGCCACTATCAGAGCTGAGGCAGTTTTCACCACAGCATCCTCCAGATGGGCCTAATTAAACTATTAGCCAATAAGCAAGGTCTGACGGCTCCATTAGAAAACTCAGTTGCTTAAACAAACAGCAGAGAATAAATAGCATCTTCATGGGAATTCTTCATATATGCTGCCCTAGCCTCATATGTACAATTTCCAAAGGTGAATCCTAGGCACCGCCAATGGGAATACATGTGCTCTGGCAGCCATTTTCCTACAGTTCACAAATCCCTAGAGACACACCTGGAGCCGTGCATTATTGTTTGCTGTGAAGGAGGGAAGCCACACTCCTGCCGGCTGACAGCTAGCCTCATTTCCACTGTCAGCTCTCCCCGGTCTACTGATTTCATCTAAAAAGTCCATATAGCCACTTTTTTCTGACTGACTGATGCTTCCAGAATTATCTTATAAATCAGGAATGGTAGCCCTGTGTGAACTAAATGCATTTCTCAAATATACAAGAATTTTAGATAAATGTTGTTGCCATTTGTAATAATTATTGGCCTCTAAGAGACATGAGTCATGTATAATAAATAAAGACACCAAGAACAATGTGGTATATATGCTGAGCTTCTGGCCCCAGGAGCTCACAGAGCTGGAGAGGAGCTGGGGACATGAGGACCTGCCAATTTTGTTTTCCCTGTATCTTTGATGGTGATGACCCACATAGGAATTCTGATTCCTGACTGTTGAGACTTATCACTTAAACTCGACATGGAGATTCCCAGCAGGAGCCTGTCTGAGAATAGACTGCTCTTTCCATTCATCCAGTCTTTCAGTATATATGGGTCCCATGACACTTTAGAAAAACAGCAGCGGAAAATGTAAGTTCTTTAGAACAAGTAAATTAAGAGAATAAATGTTCTAAAAGTGTATACTAAGAAACAAATGGAAAGTTACAACCATCAACGCACCAGGAATGTCCATGTGGTCCTCCTTCAGAATGTCACAGGGCCTGACCCGCAGTTCACGCCATCCTCCTCCAGTCTGTCAGTGTTGTATGCTAGACTGTGCTTCTGTTCTGTACTTACCTGCCCCCACCTCTCTCCTGTTCCACCTACTGGGAACTGATTACACCCTGCCAGCACTGTAAATTTGAAATCCCAACCTCTCTAAGTGATAGATTCAGGATATGGGATTTGAAGTGGTTGAAGTCTACATGAACCATATTCAAAAGAGACACAAATATTTTTCTAGCCTTCTTTGTACCATATGGACGAGTGAGAACTGCTCGTCTGAAGCCAAGGGAGAGAAGCCCTCAGCAGATTCCAGTCTCATAGCTGGGAGACATAATTTCTTTTGTTTGTGAGCATGCTGTCTGTGGGTTTTCTGGAGGAGAGGAAGCCATCACCTGTTGTCAGTATGACACTAACTCTATCCTTTCACAATCTACAATCTGTTCTCTGACCAAAGCCTGCCTCCACGTTGATCAGTGCAAAAGCCACACTCTTCACAGAACCCTATAAAACGTGTGATTTTGCTTTCTGGTCAAGCCCATGTCACACCAAGTCCACTACACGCGTGTCTCAGTTCTTTTCCTTTGTGTCCCTCCAAAGGCAAGAACTGTGGCCTAAATACTTCCTTGTGCTTCTTCTCTGGCTCCCCTGCTGAAATGCTTTTCCAGCAGCAAGCTTCATTTCCTAGACTTAGGAAATGGCTTAGACTGCACAGTAGTTTTCAGTCTCCATTCTGCTGGCCTCCAGAGCCTTGCCTGGCCCCACAATTCATGCTCTGAGTTCCTTCCTCTGTGCCACCTTTGCCCCACCTTTGCCCCTTGTACCCTCAGTTTGCTGCAGGAATATCAGTGTGCAGTTCCTGGTGCCTTTTGCGTCCTGTCCTCTGCCTGCTTCCTCTAGAACATGCCATCCTCCAGAGGTGCTGCTTTCTTATTTTACCCCAGATGTATCGCAGTGGGAGCCAGCCCCAGATGCAGAGCAAGTCCTCCGGAAGCTGGTCTTGAATTCAGTCCATGTAATTCTGAACTTCTCACTGTCTGCCTCCATCTCCTGAGTGCTGGTTTATAGCTATTCACCACTATGCTGGTACGAGGTGCTGGAGCTTGAGTCCCAGCCCTCCTGTATGCTAAGAAATCTCTCTTCCAGCTAGGTCACATGCTCTGTACCAAAAGCATCTTTCTATAAACAGTATTTGATAATGATAGCCGCATAACACATGCATGATTATGCTACGTTACAAGCAAAGCCTTCTGAACTAGGCCAGCCCACATGTGTCTTCCTAGGGATAGAAGCTACTCCTTCAAGAATCGACAAATGGGACCTCATAAAACTGCAAAGCTTCTGTAAGGCAAAGGACATGGTCAATAAAAAAAAAAACAACACAGCATCCAACAGATTGGGAAAAGATCTTTACCAGTCCTACATTCGATAGAGGACTAATATCCAATGTATACAAAAAACTCAAGAAGTTAGTCTCCAGAGAGTCAAATAACCAAATTAAAAATGGGATACAGAGCTAAACAGGGAATTCTCAACTGAGGAAACACGAATAGCTCTAAAGCACCTAAAGAAATGTTCATCCTTAGTTATCAGGGAAATGCAAATCAAAACAACACTGAGATTTCACCTCACACAGGTCAGAATGGCTAAGACGAAAAACTCAGGGAACAGCAGATGCTGGAGAGGATGTGAGGAAAGAGGAACACTTCTCCATTGTTGGTGGGATTGCAAGCTGGTAAATCCACTCTGGAAATTAGTTTGGCGATTCCTCAGAAAAGTAGACATAGTACTACCTGAGGACCCAGGTATACCACTCCTGGGCATATACCCAGAAGATGCTCCTACATGTAATAAGGACACATGCTTCATTATGTTCATAGCTGCCTTATTTATAATAGCTGGAAGCTGGAAAGAACCCAGATGCCTTTCAACAGAGGAATGGATGCAGTAACTGTGGTATATATACACAATGGACTAGTATTCTGCTATTTAAAACAATGAATTCATGAAATTCTTAGGCAAATGGATGGAGCTAGAAAGTGTCATCCTGATCAAGGTAACCCAAACATAAGAATGCACATGTTATGCACTCACTGATAAGTGGATATTAGCCCAAAAGCTCAAAATAAACAAGCTACAATTCAGATACCACAGGAAGCCAAGAAGAAGGAAGACCAAAATGGACGTGTTTTGGTTCTTCTGAGAAAGGGAACAAAATATCATAGGAGCAATAAAGGAGACAAAGTATGGAGCAGAGACTGAAGTAAAGGCCACCCAGAGACTGCCTTACCTGGGGATTCATCCTATAAACAGTCACCAAACTTGAAAATTATTATGGACAACAAGAAGTGCATACCAAAAGGAGCATGTCATGGTTGTCTCTGGAGGGGCCCTGCCAGAACCTTAGAAATACAGAGGCAGATGCTGGCTACCAACCATTGGTCTGGGCGTGGGGTCCCCAATGGAGGAGTTGGAGGGTGGTCTGGAGGAACTTAAGGGATTTACAGCCCCATGGGAAGAACAACGATATCAGCCACCCAGACAGACGCCCCAGGACTCCCAGGGACCATCAACCAAGGGGTACACATGGTTCCAGTCAAAAATGTGGCAGAGGAATGCCTTGTTGGGCATCAGTGGAAGGAGTGGTCCTTGGTCAGGTGAAGGTTCAATAGATGCCCCAACAAAGGGAAACCCGGGGTGGGGGTTTTGGGGAGAGGGAAACTAGGAAAGGTTTTATCATTTGAAACGTAAATGAAGATTATATTCAATTAAACAAATAAAAAGATATTCCTTCTTCAAGGGTACCTGACACCATATCTTCTGCATTTGTTCTCACCTCCAGTCTAGCCTCTGGTTGCACTGGTCTAGTTTAAGTATCCACAATGGAACATCGAAGTTGTGTTGAACTGTTGATAAGCCCGTGGTAGCTGAAAAGACAGTGTTTCTGTTTTCTTTATTCTTTATTTATGGCGTTCTGTTCAGTACAACTATAATAACTGAGGAATAGGACAGAAGTCCAAGGGAATCTTTAATTCTCAATACAAGGAATACGGGAAAGGAAGAAAGGGTGGGGGAGGGGAGCAGTTGGGGGAGGGGAGCAGTTGGAGCCTGCAGATTGCAGCCTTTTTTCTTTTGTTTCTTTGTGGGGCTGCTGAGCACACCAGCATTCGCCATACTGCAAGAGACACCAGAGTAACTGAAGGCTGCTTAACGGAGTGTAGACCACGTTGCTATGCAAGATGGCGACCGCTCTAAATCTCACTAGTGTGTATAAACGAGGCAGACACAGACTATGGAAAAGCATTTTCTGGCAGATCTTCAGATGGGCTTTCTGCTTTCATTTTCTCAAGGCTCATTGGGTCCATTCGGGGTAAACAGTCTTAATTAGCAGTCTGAGAACACCTCTGCAATGCATACTTAATTATAACTAATTTGCTATTGATTAACCATTTATCGTAATACAACTACTCTGCAACTGTCTTGTGTGTCTAACGGTCATGGTGAAGGAGTGCCCGCAACTTCTCTGTTTCCAAACATTCTATTCATTAGGTCAAAGTTTAGCATTTCAACTTATCCTAGAGAGAAGATGAAATGCCATGTTAGAAAGGTAAAATTAAAAAAATGTAATTGAAGGCTGGGTAATGTCTTTTTGTTAGAAATTTCCCTAGTGGGTGCACTGACTTTGGTGAGAAATTCATGGTTAGTATGCCCCATAACTTGTCAGTACTGAGGTTTGCAAGGTTTGACTACTTAGTGCTCTGGTTCATAGTTACAATTGTGGTTGTCAATTAGCTTCTCCTGATGGGATCAGAAGGATGTATTTTTTTTTTTATGTTTACACTTTAAACTAGCTCAGACATTGTTTCCAATAAAATTTGTATTTCAGGTGTACAGGCTGGTTTTGTGTGTTAACTTGACACAGCTGGAGTTATCACAAAGAAAGGAGCCTCCCTTGAGGAAATTCCTCCATGAGATCCAGCTGTGGGGAATTTTCTCAATTAGTGATGGGGGTGGTAGTCCATTGTGGGTGGTGCCAACCTTGGGCTGGTAGTGCTGGGGTCTATAAGAAAACAAGCTGAGCAAGCCAGGGGAAGCAAGCCAGTAAGCAGCACCCTCCATGGTCTCTGCATCAGCTCCTGCTTCCTGACCTGCTTGAGTTCCAGTCCTGACTTCCTTTGGTGATCAACAGCTGTGTGGAAGTGTAAGCTGAATAAACCCTTTCCTCCCCAACTTGCTTTTTGGTCTTGATGTTTGTGCAGGAATAGAAACCCTGACTAAGAAAGAGGGTAAGCTGTGAGTTTTCTCAGTTACTCAGATATACAATGTATGCTTCATTTATCAAACTTTAATTTAAGCAATGAAGCAAATCTCTTTAAGTATAAGGCTTGTATATAGCCACAAGTATTTCTTGGTAACATATTTCTGATATTTTAAAACTGACTTCTGTGCCTTTTAAAACAGCAAGAACATAGCAAGTTAACCTTTCTGAAGGTGCAATGCTACCTGTGCGGATGTCCATTATTATTGTGGAAAACAATTTTGAAATAATTCCTTTTGGGTTAATAGGGTGTTCAGAGGAAATATTGGAGGGCTCCATAGCTTCAGACCAGGGGTTCACAGCATCGTTTTTCTGTTCCTTGGTCACCTCCAACCAGGTTTCTGGGGGTCCATATTTAATTCTGTTTTTCATCTTTGAGAAATCTCCTAGCTCAGTGCTTCCTAACCTGTGAGTCATGACCCCTTTATGGGGAATGCATATCAGATATTCTGCATATCCTATATTTATATTATGATTCATAGCAGTAACAGATTGCACTTATGAAATAGCAACAAAATAATTTTATGGTTGGGGAGCAACCATACATGAGGAACTGTATTAAAGGGTTGCAGCATTAGGAAGGTTGAGAACTACTGTCCTGACCCAAAATATAAATGGACCTAGTTTGTTTAAAATGTTTAAGATGTAATAATTAGTATGTGCCATTTTTCTTACTGGCTAGAGAGCGAAGGAGAGATAATTATATAAGACTGTGTGATCTTCTATAAGGAAGATCACTTTGTGAGTGACATATCCTTGTTTCATAAGAGACCATTCTTTTAATAATTGGGGCTCATCACTGTGATCTAGGACTTCAAGATGTGGTTCTTCAATACATGGACTGTATAAAGAATCTGGTTAAAATTTGGTATATGGCTGAAGTTTATTAGGTCAATGCATCCATTAATTATAATAATCCTAATTAATTGTTTAAAAATAATGAATTTATCATTTGTAGCAGAAAAAATAAATTCTTCTTATTCAACCTGAGCTATTCTGTCACTCAGAGAAGGTTACAGATCCCCTCAACCCCCAACCATGAGGTAGAGGCATGGGACAGACCAGAGGAAACCAGAGCTGACAAAGTGCGAGACTCATCAAACGTCAAAGGTTTCAGAGTCACATATCCAGGCGGGGGCTTTCTTTAGATCCAGATTGAAAAGAGAAATAAAGAGAAAATCAGCAAAAAGTTCTTCACTAAAGCCCAATGGTACATCTCAACTGCAATGAATTGTTTTTGGGAGGATTGCAATTTTTGATTAATGATTTGGTTACAGAATATAGGAAGTAGGAAATGAGGCTCCTCTTGGGAAAGCAGCCATTGAAGAAGTCATGGAATTTAAAATTAGAAATTATTTCCTCTTTAAAATGTTTTTCTTTTATTCAGCCTGACAGAACACTTTCTCTTCTTCATATCAGGCATTTTCAATAATTTCTTACTTTCTCGGTCTTGCACAGATTTTCGACATAAACTGTCCAGCTCATCTTGGAAATTACAAATTGCTGAGCTCCTTCCTTTAAAGAAAGTCTCCAAAGTGCTCAACAGAGTGTAGCATCTTCTCCACTGGGAAATGTTTCTGAAAAATACCCGGATGACCACAAGGGAGTTAAACTTATATCCCCTACAAACCACACACACTGTCATTTCAGTGTCAGAAGCTGAGAGCTGACACAAAAGCTACTTTGATAGAACAAGCAATGATGGAGTATTGAGAAGACAGGGAAGCTCCCGGGAAACATCAGGAGCCAAGCTCTGTCTGTGTCTGAATCTCTATGTTTCTCAATCCATCAGATCCAACACAGGAAATAACAGGACTGAAGGACATAGATAAAGAGCAAGAGATTCTTCATGGATCTTGCTGGGAGTTGTTGGAAAGCAATTGTACCTGAAATTAAACATTTCTTCCTGGAGGAAGTCAATTCCCAAGTCTCAAGGAGTTCCTGAAAATTTCAAGATTTGTAAACTTCACCCCTCCTCTCTCAAAGGTGTATGAGTAGTAAGTTCTGCTTCTGAGAAGAGATTCTCTCTGACCTGTTGATCTGTCTGAAACTCATGCCAGGTTTTGGTGTCACAGGTGCATCTGAGTCACCCATTCTTCTGTAAGAAATTCCTCTTGTAAGCTCATTGGTTCTCCATGTTGGACATTTATAGAGTTTTTACTTTGGTTTCACTGGATCCTGACATTTGTTTATCTCTCTACAAAAAGTCACACAATAGGTGTGGATAGGTGGATCATATCAGAGGAGCCCTTGACCATGAGGTTTACGGATCAGCTTTGCTCCTGGTAGTCTTTGGTCCTGAGCATAGCCACTAAACTCCCTGAGGTCTTTAACTATGTACCTCCAATGCAAAGAATGGGGATGGCTTTTGTGTTATGGACTTTGTGATATTATTCCCTTTGTGTGGGATCCTATTGTTTCAGATCTGGCTGTCAGTGTTGTAATCCTGGGAAGTCTCACAGAAGTTCTGCTTCTCTGTCAAAAGAGCCAAAATGTGATGTTAGCAAAGTGAGTAGAAAGGTCCTTCTGAGACTCAGATTTTTTTTTCAAAATAGACACTGTGGTTCTGTTCAAGTGAATTCACTCAAGTTGTGGTTAACATAAACACTACAGAGAGTATGACACGTCAAATTAGCAGCTTTGCAAATCTCCTGTTAATTGTCAGCCTAATTAAAAAATTGCTAATTATAATGTTTATAACTTCAAATAACTGTTCAGCTATAAAGTATGGCCTGTCAGGTGTAAACAGGGGACTAGAGGGGGAAAAAAATCAATCGACATCTGTTAATTTATCAGCGGCAGTACACTGAATTGAGAAATAGATTGCCTATTGCACTGTAAATCTGCATTACGATAAAAAGACCAATTCATTCAACACCTGCTTAATAAACGGTAATGGCCATCATTGCTGCCTTGCCCCAGGGTCTCTTTGCTTATCTAATTCCCATCCTGTTTTAGAGTAGAAGAAAAACACATACCAGTTGCACAGACAGCATACAACACCCTGTATAATTCCACTAAAGAGAATCGTTTAGTGGTTCACACTATTTTTAGAAAAACTAGAGAAAATACAAATATCAGAATGAAATATGCACATAAATTAGGTAGGGAAAGTGTGAAATTGCTTCTCCCTGGAAGAATCCTGAAGCCCAAAGGACCATTATTTGGTCACCTTAGTCTGAATTCCCCAAACCTGCTAAATACTGTCAGGTGAGAACGTTTGTACAGACACGAGCTCCTAAAACATATAATTCTAGTCCACATGTCATTCACCATACACAAAATCTACAATTATTACAGCAAATGCTTTCCCAGTGCATTAGATTGTATCAAATAGGATCATTTCTCAATTTATCTGAGGTTACTTCTTTTGTGTCTTGTGAGCTTCTGAGAATAGGAATCTCCTAGCTAATTCTATCTTTCCCTAGCAACCCATTAGGACCTGGGGAGAGAAGATGCTGTACATTATTTGCCATCTCAGTTCCTGGTTCTTTTAAGAACAGACATAAAGTATTGACTGAAGCAGCAGTCACAGGGAAATTATTATCAGCTTGTTAACAAGCACTGCAGTTGTCTAGTTTTAGGTTTGAGGCATTAAAAAATCACTGATATTTTTAATTTCACATCAGAAATTATATTCAGAATTGTTAAACAAAGGCATTTGCAGAGGTCTTAGCTCTAGGAAGTCTTTAGGTGAGTGAGGATAACACATTGAATTAGATTTGAAGGGAATGACAGCCATTTGTGATGACAGTTTTCAGTCCTGGTGGGGAACTCTTGTGCAGGGATCAGTAGAACCCTGTCATTTACTTTTTCATATCTAAGGGTGACCAGTTGGATAGTCCAGAAGCGGTATGACATCTCTCATGATTGCTTTACCCCACTGGGTCCCAGCTCCATCACGGGAGCCTAATTTGTCAGGTGTTCAGGAGTCTATAATGATCAGTGAGAGGTGTTACAGCGTGTGTGTGGATGCCTGGCTGGCCCCAACCTGCTACAGTTGTTTCCTAACTCTCTGTGAGATGACACTACATATCTGGACTTTCTATCCTTCCAGAATCGAGTCACTTTATCTGAGTTATCATCTGGCACATGCTTCTTCTTCATATCTATAGTTGGTATGGGTTTCCGTATTTCTACCATGACATGGTAGAAATGTCTAGCCATGTCCTATAGATCAGCTTTCATTCTCATCCTGAAATCTACTTACCTCACCTCTTTACAGGCAAGAAAGACTAAGGAAGGTTAACTGTTGCCGGGTCCTTATCCTTAGTGTTTTTATTTAATTGGCTGCTTTTGTATGAATCCTCAGCAATCTGAAGAGGCAGTGGGGCAAAGAACTACAGGCAACTAAAGAGTGCGGAGAGCAGGAGAGATAGCTTTCCCCAGGGAAGAGCAAGCCAATGGTTTATCCTATACCAAAAAGTCAGCCTGGACAATATATACAAAGTAATATTAGAAGGACTCACACACACACACACACACACACACACACACACAAATTTGAATGAGAGAGTAATGGACTATATAAGAGAGGTTGGAGGAAAGAAAATAAAGGGGGGAATAATGCATATATAATATGGAAATGTAGTAAAGAATGACTCAGCGAAAACGGGGAGTACAGAAAGGTTAAGAGAAGCCTGGAAGGGAGATGATGAGAAATGGCAGGCTAAGTAGTGGGCACAAAATCAACATCTAAAGGATTCACAGTCTATTATCATAGAATAAATATGTACCAACAGTAGCATGTCTGCATTCAACTTTCAAAATAAGATGTCAAATATTCATTCTATTCTCATTGGTACTTAAGTAACCATATTCACAAAACTCCACTTAATCTCCCAGGCAAAATGTGACAGAGAAAAGATAAGGCTCAGATTCTAAGAGGGTTCTCAACCAGTGGGTCTTGGGCTCTTTTGGGTGAAACAACAGTTTCACAGGCATTGTTGAAGACCATTGGAAAATACATATATTTATATTATGATTCATAACAGTAGCAAAATTATCACACGCATCTCTTGAACACCGTAATTTCACGCAGCCAAGCTGCAATCCAGGCGGAAGCTGTGTGATATTTACTGGGAAAAGCCTTGTTTGGCAGGGCTGTTCAAGGTGAATGCCGCTGTGGGCCTCCTTGGCTGCAGATAGGGCTGAGCTGAAATTTCTCATGGCAAGCTGTGTGACCCTTTTTCTGACCTGTTCTTTTACTTACAAGATGTCCCTGCCAGCCGGAGGTGCGAGCATCCAGGCGTGATGGTTCACTGAGAGTTTATTCTTTGAGCTACAGCACTGGCCATGATTTATCTTCTAGAGATCCATTGCTTTGCTTTTAATCAGCTGTACAGTTATTACCTAGATACATTAAAGAATTAACCTCCCAACAATTTATATTATTTGTATGGTTAGCTGGCTTTGGCACTCTGACATGGAAACCTTCAGTTAAGTAAAGTTTCAAAGTAAGCCTGAGGGAGTCTCACAAGAAGATAGTAAACATAGTGTAATCTCTGACTCTTGAATTACTAATTTATTATTGACTACAGAGGGACGCGATGACCTTGTGTGTAATCTCTGACTCTTGAATTACTAATTTATCATTGACTACAGAGGGATGCGATGACCTTGTGTGTAATCTCTAATGTTCATACTCATGGTAACCATTCTTTGTAAACATTTCACTGGATACATTTTTTCTTTAGTAATGTAATACCAACTTGAGTGTGTATAAAAGTTCCTGCCTCAGAACAGTAAAGTGCATTCAGACGCATTCAGATCTTGTGTGTGTCTGTCTGTCATTCGCCGGACCTGTACCTTCCTGCATACCAAAGACCCTGATTCCCCACGGGAGTGTGTGTTCCGACTGAGTCGGTCCGTGGCACAAAATTACAGTTATGAAGTAGCAACAAAATTTTTTATTAGATATATTCTTTTACATTTCAAACAATTTCCCCGTTCCTGGTCTCCCTCACCACCTAAAAGTCCCATAAGCCCTCTCCCCTCCTCCTGTTCCCCAATCAGCCCCTCCCACTTCCATGTCCTAGTATTCCCCTACACTGCTGCATGTAGCCTTTCCAGGAGCAGGGGCCTCTCCTCCCTTTAATGTCCAACCAGGCCATCCTCTGCTGCCTATGCTTCTGAAGCCATGTGTACTATCTGGTTGATATTTTTGTCCCTGGGAGCTCTGGAAATACTGGGTGGCTCATATCATTGTTCCTCCTATGGCGCTGCAAACCCCTTCAGCTCCTTGGATCCTTTCTCTAGCTCCCCCATTGGGGACCCTGTGCTCAGTTTAATGACTAACAGAGTGGCCCCTTCTGTATTTGTCATGCACTAGCAGAGCCTCCCAGGTGACAGCTATATCCGGCTCCAGTCAGCAAGTACTTGTGGGGTAGTCTCTGGATGGTCTTTCCCTCAGACTCTGATCCACACTTTGTCTCTAAATCTCCTTCTGTGTATAGTTTGTTCCCCTTTGTAAGAAGGACCAGAGAGAGTATCCATACTTTGTTCTTCCTTCTTCTTGGGCATCATTTGATATGTGAATTATGTCTTGGGTATTACAACTGAAAAAGCATTTGACAAAATTCAGCATCATTTAATGTTAAAAGTCTTAGAAAGAACAGGAATTCAAGGCCCATACCTAAATATAGTAAAAGCAATATATAGTAAACCAATAGCCAACATCAAACTAAATGGAGAGGATCTTGAAGCAATCCCACTAAAATCAGGGTCTAGACAAGGTTGCCCTCTCTCTCCATATTTATTCAATATAGTACTTGAAGTTCTAGATAGAGCAATTAGACAACAAAAGGAGGTCAAAGGGATACAAATTGGAAAGGACAAAGTCAAATTATCACTATTTGCAGATGATATGATAGTATATTTAAGCGACCCAAAAAACTCCACCAGAGAACTCCTACAGCTGATAGACAACTTCAGCAAAGTGGCCAGATATCAAATTAACTCAAACAAATCAGTAACCTTTCTATATTCAAGGGATAAACAGGCTGAGAAAGAAATTAGGGAAATGACACCCTTCACACTTCTTCACAAACATATAAAGTATCTTGGTGTGACTCTAACCAAACACGTGAAAGATCTGTATGACAATAACTTCAAGTCTCTGAAGAAAGAAATCAAAGAAGACCTCAGAAAATGGAAAGATCTCCCATGCTTGTGGATTGGCAGGATTAATATGGAAAATTGTTTCATGGTTGGCGGTCTCCACAGCATGAGAAAATGTATTAAAATGATAACAGCATTTGGACATTTGAGAACCACTGTTCTCATATATTTTCTGTACTTCCATCAGACCATAAGGCCATTGAGTGGTAAATAGAGGCTTTAACAAATAAAGCCCACATTAGAGTGGTTTGTCCTAGCACATGAGTACTAAATGGAATGGTCCCTCCCCTTTTGACATCCATATCGTAATCCCATGGACTTGATTATATAACCTGACCGAAAGGACTCTGTAAATACATTAGCTTTCTCCTGAGGCAGGGAGATTCCCTTGGTAATCAGGGATAATCTAATCACCTTTAACACCATGGACCTTTGTTTCTTTAAGATTAGAGGCACTGGAAGCAAGAAAATAACTAACTCACTATAGGTAAGGCAGCCTTGGGGAAGTAATAGAGATTCACTGAGACAACCCTTGGCTAACAAAAAGAAAATGAGATATCAGTCCTACAGTCTCGAAGATGTGCACTTAACAGCCATTCTGATTTGCTTTGGAAGTGGGGCTCATGCTGTCTGTGCTCTGTTTATATACTGCTCAGGCATCTATATACACAAAGATGGTGAGCATCAGCAGAATAGAAGAATCCGGTCCTGGAGAATTACTTATTAATCAGACAGTATAAATCATGATGTGTTGAGAGTAACTATCTCTATATATACATGTGCTAAAGCCTACCTGACCTTAAATCAACTAGGCATGCATGCAACTCCTACGTGTCACTATCAGTCCTTGAAAATAAATTTATTTAATAGATCATTTTATCAAATAATAAAATACATTTAACCTTGTGCACATTGTATCTGGGCATGTTTGTGTGTGGCACATGTGTAGAGGTCAGTAGACAATCTTAGATGTTGCTCTTCATCTTAGAAATATTTGAGACAGGGTCTCCTCTTTGTGCTCTGCCAGTGTCTAGGTGCTAGGGAGCCTATGACCCTTCCGGGATTCTCCATCCTGTCTCTGAATCCATTCCACCATAGGGATACTGGATCATAGACAATGATGACCCTGCCTTGTTTCATAGGTCCTAGGGGTTCAAACGCAGGGCCTCATGACTGACTGCTCAGTGAGTGCTTAAAGCCCTGGGCAGCATCTGCACTGTGATTAAAGTAATTGTAAATGAACAGAGCATTTGAGAGAAGTTTTCAGTTAACAGAAATATTGATGGACAGCATAGGCTGTCACTGGACGCCCTTTCTTGCACACATTTTATCTGATTATTAACATCTTGTACCAATGTGATATATCTCTCGTAGTTGGTGAAACCATACAGAAACACTGTGATTAACCTAACTTCATCTTGTTCATTCACTTGGTCATGATAGTTGTGAGGTGTTAAAAATGTGTAACAGTTATCTTAGTAATTAAAAAAAAAGTTTTACTGACCTAAAACAGACTCTGTTTTGAGTCTTCAACCTTAGACTCCAGAGCCCCAGACAATGCCTTATCTTTTTAATTTAATGCTTCAATAGCATTGGCAGCTTAGGATGCCATACTGTCACAACTACATATTATGTAGGATTTCTGTATTAGCTTCTTTCACTGAATATTGGGTATTTAAATTTCCTTCAATGCAATTTTACAGGTTCATTTATTTTTTTAGAGCTGGATAATATCCCATTGAGTTATACTATATTTTATTCACTTAACCAGTTGAAAAACATCTTGATCATTTTCAAGTGTGGCAAGTTTGATTAAAGTTGACATAACTATTTAAGTGCTAATTTTTGAATGGATTTAAGCATCTGTCTTGAGGATGTGCTCTGAAATTGTTAGGCAGCATGGTAAAGATACATTTAATTTTGTAGGAAACTGAGAAACTGTTTTCCAAGTGTCTGGACTATTTCCATTTGCACCATCAACGAATGAAACTCCCTGTTGCTCTGCTGAGAAACCAGACCTAAAGCCTTGCATGATGCTGCAATCAGGGGTTCCTTTGGGGGAAGTAGGCCATAGTCTAGGAAACCAGTTTGACTAATGTCACCTCGATGAGTTACTAAAAGAAGTCACCTTTCTTTCTGTGCCTGCCATGTGCTGGGGAGGTTGATATTCTTCGTCTCAATTATTCATCTCGATGCTTTGCTAGGCGCCTCCCATTATCCCCCTCCTGGTGATAGAAACTGAACGCTCAGCAGGTTAAGCTACTTCCCGAAGATCCCTGAAGATCCCCGTCAGCAGCTAGCAGGGGTGGATCCTCAAATCTGGCTGACTCGGAAGTCTGTACTCCTCCTCCCCGATCTCTTTTTATCATTCCATGACATTACTTATGTTCCCAAATGCCGTCTCTAGCACTGCCAAGGGTTGTTTTAGGCCTCACTGAGGGTGCTGGCTGGATAAAGAAACAGAGAGGGGATCACAATGGGAACCCACAAAACCATAATGGAAAACAGTCATAGAATTCCAGGCTACCACAGAGATCCTTGATGAGGAGAAATAGAAAGACTCTGTATTTGATCAGTAAAGTTGCTGAGTTTCAACTAATCTTGGGAGTTCCTCCTTTCCTACAGGATGTGGTTGGGCTATAATTAAGAAACAGGACAAAGGAACAAAGAAGCTTAGGTCATTGCTAACTTCCAACTTCGCCATCTTTAATTTTGCTTATTTCCCATGGCTCCTTTGCTTATTGCCCTAGATCTTTCTTTAATATTTAAAGCTTTGCATAACAGTTAATATAAAACCTGCATGGCCATTTCCAGTTAATTCAAAAGGCATGTCACGCGGCGAGTGTCTGCAGAGGGGGTTTTAGGGATAGAGGATGAGGCTGACGTATGGGGAATGCTCTAAGTCTAGGGTATAAAGGACATTTGTGCTGCTCCTAACACAAGACAGCTGAGCAGATCTGGAGAGATCGTCTGGTAAATCGCTCGCTGTTGCTCATGTACCACCTGCAGCTCAAGAGATCGCATCCTTTGGCCCGATGCCTCACCTAGATGGTGCCTGGGTTAATGGCAGCACCTGGCTGCTTGGCTCCAATCCAGGACTCTTTCAAGTCTACCCCATGGCAGCAAGTGATCATTGACAATGAGAGAAAAATGTCAGCCGCTAACAAACAGTACTGAGAAATTAACTCCTTTCTGTTCAGGATCAGAAGTAGATGTTAGGGAGCATATACAGTGGCTGTGGGGTTTGCGTGATAGAGAGATGGATGGGATTTCTCCGGGGAGGTTATTGGAAAGGATTCTTTCTGTGTGGGGCTTTGGTTGCCAGAGAAGAATTCTCAGAGAAGCAGGGTTGAAGCCTCTGAAAATTTCTGTGATTTATAGACGTTCCTGACTGCACAACACCCGGACACAGGATTAAGGTGTGAGAGAACACTGGAACACAAGAAAAGAAGCAGATGCCAAAGGTTACAACCTGAGGGTCTCAATCAGGCATTGGAGGACTCAGAGCTTAGCTTGAAGGAAAGAGGAGGATAAACCACATCTCCATGGCATTGTCCCAGGAAGTAACAGGGCTGGGCAGGGTGGACGTTCAAGGATATAAAGCAAGTGTAGATGAGAGTCAACTTAATCAACGACCACGCAGGACCCAAGAACCACACGTAAGTAGTCATGCTTAACAAATAGCAGTTTATCCTGGAGGCCTGCCAGGGTATTTGGGGCAGAGTAGAAGAGAGAGAACAGAGAAAGCAGAGAAGGCTGGAGGACCCATGCTCTGAATGCCAGCACAGAACAGCAGACCCTCCTGCCCCAGCTGGCCTACATATCAGGATAGTCTAGACAGGACTTTTTTAGTCAATTACCCCTTTTCTAGCCACAGCTGTCTCAAGTTAGTATATGCAGACATAGCCTCTGTTGGCTCTATTTATTTTTTTATACTCTGCTCTTGAGTGACTCTTGTGACTGCCCAGATCTCAACTGAGCGACAGGTCCAGTCTGCATTCCACAAATCACATTTCTCTTTGGAGGGTGGTGGATATTTCCTTCATTATGAAAACAACATCAACACCATTTCATTTCTTCCACAGGGTCTTGTAGTCTTCCCTATCATGGATATCTAGCAATCTTCCATAACGGAATCTATGCCTTGCATTATGAGGACATTTTCCAGTGGGCTACAAACGACTTTCCTCAAATGCATATTCCAATCCTGCTCTGTTGCTTTTTCTTGTATCAGAAAAGCTTCTAAGCATTGGAAATGCATGAATCTATAAAGATGTAATCTATTGATAAACTTAAAAAGTTCTGAATTCTAAAGTCCTTGTCTAGGAAAAAGACAAATAAGAATACTAGATTGCTGAAGGAAGAATGCTTATACACTGTTGGTAGGGCTCACATCGGTATAGCAATGGTGAAAGACAATTACTCAGTAGCTAGATAAAGCAACTGTATGATCTTGCTATCCCAATTATGGATCCATAAGCAAAGGGAATGAAGTTGATGGCATAAATGAGATCTGTGCTCCAGTCTGTTCCCCAGCTTTATTCACCACAGAAAAGGTACAAGCCAACTATAATATCCATCCATGGAGAAATGGACAGGGAAATGGCATGTTTACATAATGAATGGAACATCATCCAGGCATTAAAAAGAATAAAATCTCATTTTTTTTGGTAGCATCATGTTGGGACTGAGGAACATTGCATTAATTAAAATAGACAGGCATAGAAAGACAAATGCTACATGCTATAGTGAACATGGACAAGATAAAAAAAATGCCCATTTCAAAAAGGTTTATCAGAGAATGAATGTTCACTAGAGGCTAAGAAGAGATGAGGAAGTTGGTGTCAAGAAGTCAGGAAATGGCTCCAACATATAGTCAGACTGGGAGAATTAACTCTAATATTCTAGAGTATGACTATACAACAATTAATTGGGTGTTGTAGCAGAGAGGACTTTCAAATTTCCCAATATGAAAAAATGATATGTGTTTAAGTAGACAGGAATGATAGCACTCTGATTTGATATTTACTTTGTATTATTCACACATCCATATATTATTTCACTATATGCATAAACTATGTATAATTATTAGTGTTAATTAAGCATGAAAAAGAAAAGCAACTTGTGACTTCAGTGTGTCTAATATTTAAAGCAGCCAGATTTGACAAACAGTTGAATTTTCTGACATTCTATGTTCAACCAAGGACACTGACTAGGGTTGCTAAGGGTTGCTAACTTGGTTTCTAAAGTGCTGAGTAGGAACGGCTGGCAAGAGCACTGTGCACACTTCAGAATTCATAGAGACTCTGAAATGACTACCAATACAATCTACTACAAACTTAGAGCTTTTTTTTTTTCAGGTATCTTTATGAAATTAACATCTGTATTATCAGTAGTCTTAAAATGCCTTTTGTGTTTATAAATAGATTTGGATGAGAAATTATTTGCATAGATGATCCCAAGTAGATTTTAATTTGAAATCATAGCTTTAATAGTCTTCTCTTCTTGGAATCCTCAGGATAATAATCCAAATTTCATAATAAGCATCATGGAGTTTTAGTCAGATACTGCAAGCTTTTATGTATGGTCTCTCTGACTTTTCTTCAGTTATCAAGCCTAAGGCACATGTTTTATGATGGTTATAAAATACGCAGGTAGTGTACTTAGTTATGTTTTAAGGGCTTCAAAGACACTCAGATTTGGTGTGTTTAAGTTGAGCCCACACACCATGTAAGCAAAACTGCAACAATCACAAATGGGGTTCTTTATAAATAACTTTGCTAATAAAAACATTTTCATTTTGTAAATAAAACTAGAGAGAGCTCCGGGAGAATAAACCACACATTTATAAACTGCAGTTGATAGAAAACAAGTGAACTGAGCAATTTCCTCATCTCCAGTGGGACTGAGCATGCCTTGTGTTTGCAGCTGAATATGCAGAGGGATGTTTACTATAATTGGAGAACACTTGGCGGTTTGAGGAGTCCACACTTAGCAGGCTTCAAAAAGGTCCTAAATTATTTGTTGCAAACCCCTAGATAAACAAGAAAAGTGCCATTCAATTGTCCTATAAGGGCCCAAATTAGAGGCTTTTCTGGGCTAGCCCTAGTGATTTCTGAATTTAATGATAAAATTCTGAGTTTTCATTTATGTTAATCTGCTCTTGAGCTTTACAAAAGCCAACCTTCAACGGTAGGGCTCACCCCACTGTAAGCATGCATGCACACACACATGAGTGCATGTGCAAGCGTACATACATGCGTACATAGGCACAAAACCTCTATGTGTGTGTGTGTGTTTGTGTGTGTTTGTCTGTTGTCTCCTTGACTGACAGTGAGCTCCTTTACAGTCCTTCTGCAAAGTCATTGTTATTGGCTAGTTTTAGCCAGACTCCTCCTGAGACGTCATCCTTACCTAGAGGTGTGGATGCCAACTAGAGTCTCCTAGAGATTCCTTCATTAACTCACCCTTTGAGATATTGGAGTTGGGCTTGGTTGCTAGTGTTACAGTTGTGTGAATATAGTGCTTCTTACCCACTTAAACAATTCTTAGATTTTTAAAATTTTGTATATTTGGTAATATATTAGAGTTCAGCTCTGTGATAACCTGGCTTTTCCAGATGTGATATTGTCAGGGCATCTGAAGGGTCAAAATAAACAGCTCGAATGTTCAGCACTTGTTGAATGCTGCTAGTTCACTGGAAAGCACCAATCTGCCAATGCTTTAAATGAACATCCAAACACCAACATTCTTGGATTGCAAACTCGATACTTTCATCATTAGCTAATTAGAAGCAAGGGCTGATAGGCTTCCTTACAGCGAAGAAACATGGCTGAAGGCAGGGAAGATGCAATGACAAGAAGTCGAATAGCAAGCAGCAATCCCATGCTGTAACTTAATGAGAAATACTCCACAAACCCAAAAGGCCCTATGTAGGCTATCTGCTGCATATTATCATAGCTGATTTCCACAATGATAAGCCTGCTTTTCAAGGAAAGGATGGTTTGTTCCATATACTTTTAAACTATATATAGAGAGGGGCATTTAAATCTCCTAGAGCATTGGAATGTTCAAAAACTTTATCCTCTCCTGCCCAATGAAGCCCTGGTCACTGCTATAGCAAAGGTTTTGCTGTATTGGCAGTGATTTGATTGGTACATTGGCTTATATTCCGCCTTCCTGTGATCTGTGTTTCCTCCTTTAATCTAACAGACCCTGATCACTAGCCAGCACTGTCCATGGCTTCCCAGTCTCTTCCAGCTCTGTTGAATGACATCTGGCCTAATTTACCCACTGAATCTCCCTAGTGCCTGGGGACACTTGATGTGCAATTCTTTATAAGGTCCAGTAACTTTCCCTGTAACTTTGGGACACTGAGGTGCAGAGAGGCCGAGATTTAATAAAAAGGTTATAGACCCTACACATAGATGTGGGGCCAGAATTCAGGTTTCCTGGATTGCCTATTCTGTTCTTGCCTCTTGTCAGCGCCCTGTGTGATTCTATAAAGAGTGATTACAAGCAGGTGATTAGGATGTCTGTGCAGGCACCATGACAAGAAGCGATTTCAGACAATGGGACGCTCAGATGCTGGAAGGGGCGGAGGAGGCACAAAGTCAGTGTCACAGATAAATGGGAATTGCATTTATTACCCGTCTATTGAGTGAGTCAGCTACACACCTCAAGCCTTTTTCTTATTTTGATTTTTAAATGGAATTTCAAATTCTTTATATGGAAAGAAAAAGAAAGGTCAAATGCAGGTAATTCCATCTTCCTGTCATACACCCACTTTTCAAATATAATTTTCTAGGTTTGCTGTCTGTTCTCATATCCTCTCTTTTTCCTTCTCTGCCAAGTGACAGCCTGTTTCTGGGGCAATGAGGATCCCAGAGAGGCATAGTCGTCTGCCGGTACCAATCCTGTCTTCCTCACCCACATGCAGAGGAGTCTTCTAGAAGTCTGGACTCTGTATTTTACTTTTTGCCTCTTTAGAACTTTTATATCTTTTAGGTCCCTCTCATGAGTTTCTCACCACAATTTGTGATATTGTAGACACACTCATACTCCAGTGTTTTCCTTTGTTTATGAAATGGCCAATATTGGTCCAGTCTATACAACTTGGCACTATATAAAATGAGCCATGGGTGGTGGTGGTACTTGCTTCCAATCTTTGCAACAACACATTTTGTGAACTCACTCACAGGTAGGAATAGAACTCATGGTACTGAATCAGTATAAAACAGACCGAGCTCATTTCAACAGCATCAAACTTTCAAGACTTTCTCTAGAGTCTACCTGCCACATGTCACAACCCTTGGCAAATGCTGTCAAATCATGAAGTTAGGTGTTTATTGCATTATTTTACTGAAATGAAAGTCTCGCTTCTAAAATTGTAGTACTGTTCCCTTGTATCCAGTACCCTGTCCCCAAGAGATAGTCCATAGCCTTTTGCCAATCTGGGGTGTGTGCAGCCGTTCTGCCACATACATTTTCTGTAATATCAAGGTGCCAAAACACACATACAAAATCAGAATGTGAGGTTATGCAGCTATACATACAACCCATCTTTGGCTTTCACTTGGAGAAACTATGTTATTATTCCTCCTAAATAGAAAAGTCCCTCCTGGAGGAAGAGAGGGAGGGTCAGAAAATTAACTGGTCTCAGGAAGTTCAGAAAGTTACAAGGTTCATAAGGCCCCTTCTTAATGTTATGTCTGTGGTAAGAAGTTGCGGAGGGAGGAGAGGAGGCTCTGGAGTCTCCTGTGAGTATGGGGATTTAAGGATGTGGTGTTCACAAGTCATTTCTCCTGCTGGTAAGGGACTTTGTAGGCTGCAGCTACCACTGAGGCAACCTTACTTCTAAAACTCACTGATTTATTGTTGACTTCCTTGGGTGGAGTCATTTCTATGTCCTCTCCTGGTGCCTTATCTGTTGTAAACAGACATATTCTCAGGGACCATCACATAAGCAGTGTGCTGGAACCCCTTAAAACGCATGCTCGGCAGCACCTTTGCTATCTGCTCATGAACTCTTGGTAACAGAAGATTCCTTGATGCCAAGATTTAGAACAGCCCATAAAAGGCAGCATGGGATAGTTAAGGCAGATAATTACCAGGCCCACATCTAATGTCTCCTGTTCATGTCTTTGTATGCACAGCTAAGGTAACATCTTCCTTTAGCTAGAACTTCCTGTCCTTTGCGTATGTCATGAACAGTGCTGGGTTCCAAAGATGAGTTTCCAAGGATGGTGTTGAGGCTCCAGAATCTTCATTCCTTATGGCTTTGGCATTCTTGAGATGGGAGATGTAGTGTAGATGATGGAAGTTAGGAATTGGGGATGGTTTCAGAGGATGACAGGGATAGGGTTTCTATCTCAAATTATAGACTCCCCCATGAGCTGTGATGTATCAGGTGAATAGAAAATTAACATCTCTCTCATTTGCAATAACCTGTGTTCTTCTCTTTTTGGAGAAAAGTCTCTTTTCAGTTAGACTTAATCCTGAATGGTACATGGTTTGTAATTAATATCTCTGGAGTGAATGCTATTGAGTGCATAAATGCTATTGGCAACCTAGAATTAAATTAAGGATGCATCTTGGAGTAGGTTTAGGACTATCACACCTTGCTTGCAAGGAGGAAGATTTGTCTCTAAGAACGTCTATGTATGTTGCTTGGATTTCTCCTCACAGCCATTATCTTTTCCCTTGGTGTAACTCAAATTATTCTCAGTGGTGTATGCTTTTCTTCCTGCTGCCTAATAAATATCTAGAAACTTCCACCTCTTCCTTTCTAGAGGAAATGAGTAAGTCAAAGACAAATCATTAAAAAGAAAAAACAAAACAACAACCTCAAGTGACTAAGAGCTAGAAGTGGGATGTAATCACTGAGTGCTAGTTATGAATCAGCAGAGGTGAAAAGGCATTGTTAATCCAAGACTTGATTTCATTCCCTGTTCAATGAATGTTAGCAGCTTTGGAGTTTAAGAGCTACGAACAGGTCAGAGTCAGAATAAGTGACAGTGTCTGATCCTGCCTCAGACTAACGCCACTGGATCCAACACACTTCATCTCAGCACCTACTCATGATACTACCTGCCAGGACTCATGATGCTGATCTGAAATCTGATTGATAATTTAAAAGGTATACAGTCTTGGCTTTTGGAAAAATCCACAATTAATTATTCTCAAGGCCTACAGTTTATTATAACAATGGAGTAAATATTTTTAAAATATGCATACACACACAGATGTCACTTTAATATAAACAAGTGCCTCCTTTCTGTTCACATGCACAAGCATCCTAGGTTATTTTGTAAGTAGACAACTTAGTAACTGAGACTTAGAATATACCAGATGTTTTTCTTTTGATTTTTTTTCTTGTGGAAAATAGCTCGTGGAAACAATTCATTAAAACAAGAGAAAGTGTGACTTGGTGGACATTTCAAACTTACTTCCTTACCATTCCCATTGTAGCTTCAGATACACAGAAACAAGTCACTTAATACTTAAAATATTCCAGAAATAACAGAAACCAGGTAGAAGGGATCAAGAGGCACTCTTCAGAGCTGACACAGACATACAACTGGGATCTCGTGGGAGCTGCCACTGCCACACAGGACTGAACAAAAGTGGCATAAAAAAGCCATACCAGTGTCCATGATGGACTTCTATATACTTATGGGTCCTTGGGAGAGGGCACTCACTGTCTGCAGCTGTGTACCTAATAGTGAATCTGCCAGGGTCCCAGGCCCATAAACAGTTCCAAACACCCGGCCACAAAGACAGTCCTGGATAAAAATCAATGCGTCATAAAATAAAATGGTAAGGCTTATGTGTGGGAAAGGGAATAGCAGAAGATATGCTAAGGGTGGGAGGGATGGAAAGGGGGAGTGAGTACATAAATAGAATGTACCATATACACATATACATTTGAAACAACAGATTTGCAAAGTAAAAACTTAGAGAACCATTGTATATTTTTATTGTATTTATTTGTTGTGTGTACATGTGTTTGCACATCATGGCACATATGGAAGCCAGAAGGTCACTTTGGGGAGCTGGTATCTTCTTTCTCCCATTTGGGTTCTGGGAACCAAACTCAAATCCCCACACAGCAAGTGTCCTTACCCACTGAGCCATCACCAGCTTACATGTAACTTAACGCACACTGTGACTGAGCTATCGATTGCTCTTGGAAGAACACGTGACACCAGAAAAGCCTGAACACTAAGAATAAACATGATAAACATGGATGACCCATATGGATGGTAAAGAGCACTTTCAGATCCTCTTACACACTGAATATATCTTGATGATGAAAAATAAGGGCCAAGCCCAAATTAAGCAGGATACCTTCTTCTTAGTGAACACCAATTGTATGCATGGTAGTGATTATATATACATATACGTATATATATGTATATATATACATATATATACGTATATATACGTATATATGTATATATATACGTATATATGTGTATATATATACGTATATATACGTATATGTATATATACATATACATATATATAGAGAGAGGGTTTCTCTGTGAATCCCTGGCTGTCCTGGAACTCACTCTGTAGACCAGGCTGGCCTTGAACTCAGAAATCTGCCTGCCTCTGCCTCCCAAGTGCTGGGATTAAAGGCGTGCGCCACCACTGCTGGGCTTCATATGTCTTTTAGAAAAGGCAACTTGAGTGTGCCCTGGCTCAACTAGTTCTGGGATGGTATCCAACCAAGGTGAGTTGCTTAGCTTCTCTGAGACTTCCTTCACCCATTTATGAAACATATGTGATAGAAACTTATATTGGACACTTTCATGTCACTGTGATCAAATATTTCACAAGAAACTTAAGAGATGTAGGACCCACGGGAGAAGGCATGCCATGTATTGAAGGTGGCTGGTTAATGGGAAGAAGTAGAAATGCTATGATTAGGACCTTCAAGCCCCTCTCCTGAGGTGGATGGCTCTCCCCTACCTACTGACACAGGGCTCAGAGACTTCAGTCCATTGTGACCTGAAAGCTAGGATACCCAGAGAAAGTCTGTCCATTGTAGTGGAAGCATTGTATAAGAGACTTGTTTGTATAGTGATGGACAGGACCTACTGTGCAATTCTGAACCATAGGCAGGTATTGACTACAAAGGTTCATTCATAGTGACCTCTGTTTACTGGCCTAGTCCTACTTCCTAGCATCTTTATAGTGTTCAAAATAATGGCACAGCATTCAAAACATGAGCCTGCCTGCAGAGAGATGTAAGCTATTGTCCATCTGTTTCATAAATGGGTTATTGAGAGAATGTAAGGAATTAGTACTTAGAGTACTCATTTCTCCTGTATTATAATGTCCAGTATTATTTTGAATAATAAATATGTTTTCTAGGTGTGCGAGATTAAGCAAAAACAAATATATGCTTATAGTTTGAGGAATGTTCTGTAGCCTAAGTGTTAGCCTCTGCAGTAGAATATTGGATGTGAGGAACGAGAGAAGGAACCTGGGAGGGACTGCATTGGCCCATCGCCCAGAAACTCTCTCTTCTGCAGGAGATGCTTTTCATAACATTTCTCTCTCTCTTCTTCAGAACAAATGATTCTTTGAAACATCCATTGTTTTTTTTTTTTTTAATTCCCTCACCCCCAGGTTAGAACATGGGCAAGTGTATTTGCTTTATCAGCTTCAGTGTTGTGACTCCTGAGAGTCTAACTCAAAGCAACTTTTGTGCTGTGTTTCACTCAGCTGATGGCATGCATTTGCCTTTGGTTCCGGGGACCTCACATCCTGAAGAATGTGATGCCACTCGGGCTTAAGGAATGTCGGTTGTATCACTTTTGAGCTGGCTTGAGGTTAAAAGTCAGAAGCAAGCAGTAAGGGCAATCTCACATGGACTTTGTCACTCTCGATTTGATAAACTACACAAATGGTCAGCCTCGAACCTGAAGCTGTTTGCACCAGGCCCTTTGCTCATGCTGTGGTTGGAAAGGCTAAGGGGTACACGCTGGTTTTGATTTCTAGCTTCCAGATCAAGCTATGATACATTTCCTTGCAAAGATCAGCCCCAAAGCTCACATCCTGTCCACTAATCAGCCCCAAGTCTATAAAAGAGGCAAAAATCATCTCCATAAAGTCTGTTTTCCAAGAAGCAAGTTGAGAGGCTGAGGAGACAGTTTTATGCCATGTAAGCATATAGATTTGATTTCAAACCACAGAACTCACAAATAAAGGAGAGGTTTGGTGAGGCGTGCATGCAGTTTCAGCACTGGGGAGGGAGGGAGAGGTGGGCCCCTTGGACTCTCTGGCCTGCCAGCCTGGTGAAAGGCCCTAGCTCAACAACCAGTGTTTGCTGTACCTAATGAATGACATCTGAGACAGCCCACTGGCCTCACCATACATGTATGTCCACACATACTTACCCACATGGATGACGTACACACAGAGGCACACACAGACGCACAGACACAGACACAGACACACACAGACACAGACACACACACACAGACACACACAGACACACACACAGAGACACAGACACAGACAGACACAGACACACACACACAGACACACACAGACACACACAGACACACACACAGAGACACAGACACAGACAGACACAGACACACACAGACACAGACACACACACACACAGACACACACACAGACACACACAGAGACACAGACACAGACACACACAGACACACACAGACACATAGACACACAGACACACACACACACACACACACACACACACACTACGACAACATTTTTCTGCTACTGTATGATGCCAGAAACAAAGGCCCTGAGGTTTGGAGGTTTGAAATCACAGATGCATTGAGAGAAGCTTAAGACCTAACATTCATTGCTAAATCTTTGCAAGTGCCCTCATCAGTAATAACAGAGTTAAAAAAACAATCCCCTTTTCAAACAACTGTTGTCCAGAACCGGTGGCACATTATCAACAACACTGAATGGGATGCTTGCTCTTCTTTGGTGCTCATTAAATAGAAGAAAAACAATGAATTCTGGTTCCTGAGTTGACCTTAGTAAGCAGAGAAGATTAGCCCTATGTCCCCCCACCTTGAGGGAGGTGAGGTGCCTGACTGTTCTGAGGAGTAACACTGGTAAAGGAGCTTCAGATTTCTACACAGAGCAGACATCTCTGATGCCTCTCAGACTTGAAACAAATGTGAAATTTTTTGGTAACTTAATGGTTAACCCTCTTAGATGATGATGCTACTAACAGGTTTATAACTGTGGCAAGACGCTTCATGTCTGTGTGGGCCTGTAATCTATGTTCATAGGTTTGTGGGGAGCAAGGACCTGCCCTGTAGGTTCTAAGGCAGCGTAGGGCAACAGTTCCCTTAGACTGTTTAGGAAAAGTGTGACATTAAATGACTTAGGTAAAACCCTTTAGAGAAAATTAGGAGAGTGGCATTAAAGTCTTACTTCTGCTGTAGAGGGCAGGATAAGTTAATACTCAGATCCACACAAAATTATTGTTTGTGCAGAGATTAAAGGCTGATGTATTTGCAATATCTATTCATAGAGCC